>JACGTP010000080.1:383834-488372 GCA_023678845.1 Mischocyttarus mexicanus
AAGAACTATTTTTAATTTTTCAAGCTTTTATTTTGTTTATTTAATTTTTTTAACATTTGACTTTGGTTTTTTTTACGTATTGTTTTTTAGTATTGCAAAAATAATTTATAAGGAAGATAAACAGAGGCCGCCATTGCGTATTTTTCGTTCCGGTAATTTTTTTTTTTTTATTTTTTTCAAGTACTTTATGCTTACACTAATTTTTTTCTATGTTTTTACAGTATGTTATATTTCTTTTATAAAAGATATAAAAGATATAATGTAAAATAATTTTATTGGGACTTGAACACACGACCCCAAAACTCGAGTCTGCGCCCTTACCAACTTGTCTACCGACGGCTTGTGTTAGGTGAAGCAAAACACGGGTACATATACGTGTTCAACTATTTGTTTAAACTTTAATCGCAAATATCTTAAAAACTATTGTCCATAGGAGTATAATAATTTAACATAATGATGTACTAGTCAAGGTCTATAAGTTGCGTGCCATTTTAAGCAAAACCCAGAGATGACTTTGGTATACCCTCCTTGTAAGTAGTATAGAAGTTGAGATATCGAATTTTTTGAACGCTTTTCTATTTTAAAGTAGCGCGGTTGAGTTTGAAACGCTGCGAGCGAGTTTCGTTTCGGCGTGACACCCCCTTCCTCCAATGCGCACGGCCGTGCTCGACTCTTTTTCACTCGGACAGTTACAAACTTGTGACGGCTTAATACCCCACATTTCCTTATTGATCGAAGCGCCGACCTACAGGCAAAATTACCGAACCCATAGTACACTACTTTTGCCGCTAATAATTTGACGTTTGGTCATAGAATAATTTAGGTGCAATAAGACTACAGAAACTAAGGTACATTACACCACGTGCTGCAAGTGTGCGTTGAGTATGAAAGACCGGTTTTACTCATACAAAAAACTATATTTTTATAATAAATTTATATTTATTGCTAATTATTTTAAATTATAAATATTTTAGTAGTTGTACTCCCAAGTACCTACAAACTTTTTAAACAAAAGGAGAAGTGTTTTTAAACCCTTCGAGCCCAAAAAAGTTTCTCAAGATAATTATTTATAAAAAGTAATTAATAAAAAAGAAAGTTAATGAAAAACAGTTTATTTTTTAAATTTACATATTTCTAAAGAAATAATTAAAAAAGTAAGTTATATATAACTGTATTATCGTAAAACATTATAAAGAAGTTGTGTGTACGTAGTGTTTAAACATACTCAAATGTTTTTTGTGAAAATTTTGAATTAAAAATATATAATAATATATAAATAGTAATAATTTAGAGCGCGTTTAATAATTATTGTGTCGATTAATTAATTAAAGATTTAAAATGGCTACATCATTAGCAGAACAATTGAAAAAGTTAAGAACCCCACAAACAACGCAATTATTGCAAGAACGAAAACGTTTCAGTTTATTATTTGATCCCAAAGAAGCTGCAAATTTAGAAAAGGAAACAGTTTTAAGCATAGGTATGTTTATTTTAATTAAAAGTTATTATAGTTTGCGCGTCGTTTAATGATTTAATATTAATGATATAATTTTCTATATTTCAGGTCAAAGTGGTTTAGATGAATTGATTAAGTTATCTGATTTATTTATAGAATTCAAAGACAGTTTATTTGCCCAGAGTTCTATGAATCTTGAACGATCGGTCCATGATACTAATGTCAATATAAAACTTGATAATGGCATTGAAAAATTTCTTATATTACTTTCTCCATATTTTCTTTTAAATACAGCTCATAAAACTCTTGAATGGTTGATATATAGATTTCGTATACATCAATATAATAGGGATCAGTTTCTTCTTTTGATTTTACCATATCACGAAACTCGTATTTTTGCCAGGTATGCCATAGCCATGTATTCTCTCAATAGTTTTATTGTTAATTTATAACTTAATCTATGTATTTTGTTTTTATTAGGGCATTGCAATTGATAGATCTAACAGAATCTAATGACAAATGGCGATGGCTTAAACCATTACAGAGGCCAGGAATACCTTTATCCACTGGTACACTTATAAACAGAGTTAGTACCGATAATGGTCTTTTAAAAATGATCTCTACGCATGTTTCTACAGCAACAAAAATATACGGAGAACAAGCAACTTCCTTGAGTACATTATACTCATTTTATACTACAGTATTAATTGGTGCTATCAGTATTTTACCTTCAATCAAAGAAGTTCAATATGTTCACGTGTTACCAACTCTTTTAAAAGGATTATCTAGTAAAATTCCAGATTTTGCTGCTAGCAGTTATATGATACTTTCAAAATTATTGACTAAAGTTAAACTGAAAGACGATATTATGGAAAAATTATTACTGAAAATATTTAAACAACCATGCCTTATACAAGAGGCAGTGCTCTTTCTATTATTTTTATTTGATTCTGCATTTTGTCGATTGACATATTTACATGGCAGTGTTGTACATAGATTAGCAAATCTCTCATGGTTTATTGAAATGATTGTCAAATTACAATCTTCCGGGATCAACGTAACAAAACTCATAATTCCATTGATAGAATCTGCATGCCAAGAGATTCTAATGGATCCAAAAGAAACTCTACTAATTCAGAATTTAATTAACGATATAATATCTTCAGTGAAATTGGAAGATAGTGCGGTGGATGCGTTATTATCAAGTATTTTGGATAAGAATTTCTCTGAAAATGAAGTATCTAGAGAATATAAAGATTTCTTGGTTAATTTGTATCGATCATTGGAGAGAAAATATCCGGAACGATTTGATAATTATTTAAAAAATTTGATAAAGTATAACGAAAAAGACAATAGTTGTAAAAAGGAATTAAAATTTCTGACTTCCTGGCCGTTTGGTGCTCATGATGCACACGAAGCAGTTGAAATATTAGATAGACTGATACACGCTAGTTCAGAGTACAGAATAATAGCATTAGAAGCATTGGCAAATGACGATGTAATTATTCCCGAAAGTTTACAAGAAATTTTTCGAAATATCTTAAAGGCTAGATTCAATGATAATGAGATAAACGTTGTCAGAACTTTACTTTCATTTCCTGTAAAACGACTGACAAAATTACTTCCTACCGAAACAATAGTCGATGAATTAATAGTATTGTTGTCGACCTGTCATAATGATAATAGACAAATATTAGCTAAGCCAGCATTAAGAATACTTTTACAATTATGCGACGATAGTGACGATACGAACATATTCATTATAACATTGCCATATTTATTTCCTAAAAAAGAAAAGGACGTAGAGGTTGCTATGGAAATTTTATTGTCCAATTTTGCTAAGAACAACAGTTACATGCAAGTAGTTAAAACTGCCGTTGGAAGATCGCCAACCGCGGAAGTGATCACCTCGACCGTATTTTCAAATATATTAGAGGCTAAATTATTACCGCCAACAGAGAACATATTGAATGCTATGAAGCAACAAATTTCTCATGGTGATGCCGTATCGGTGTTCTTCAATATGATTTTGTTGGGATCTGTTTGCAGAGTACCAGTTGGTTCGTTAAAACCAAAATTAGCTAGAGAGGTCATTGAAATAGTTACAGAAATGCTTAGAAAATATCCGCGAGTGAAACTTTTGCCAAATTGTAACAATTTAACTAGGAGCGACATACAGTCAGCATTAGAATTAACTTCAAACGGTATCTTACCATTGCAAGTTGGTACGTACGTTTATGAGATGGTTCACAGACGATTAGATTTTAAATCTTATCCTCAATTGGATTTCGACAATGATTCAGATCACAGTCAACTGATATTACGTCTTCTCGAAATATTTTTCGAAGGTATGGGAAACAAGCTTCATAGTAAACATTATTCAAGATGTTTACAGATATTTTTCCAACGACATTTTACTACAATGAAGGATTTAATTCGCTTTATATCACAATTGTTCATAAAACCTGTCAACGTTCAAATTTCATTTCACTGTTTGCAAATATCATCAATATTCTTGGAAGAATCCGAATTGATCAAATTGGTAATACAAGATAATGTTTTTCTAACGAATNATATGCATTTCGATATAATTCTTCAAAACTAAGACCAGAGTTATTTTTCTTTTGTATCTCTTGGATGGCATTTTTTAATAAGGTCCAAATGGTTTCTACGTACTTTTCATCCATAGCCGTCTAAAATACAAAAAGATTACGATGTTTATAAAGAGTACTGTGATAAAAACAAAATTTTTATGATTTCAAATGTATGTGTTTAATTTTATAGTTGACATTTTTAATTGTTAATTCTTTTACTTCAGCATACTTTTCAATATTACAATTATTAAAATCACACACAAAAAAATACATTTTTATGATATAACATAAATGAATCTATGATTGATATATGCTTTCTCACAGGGGTATTGGTAATAAGAAAAATATTTGCACTATCCATGTTTATTTTGGTATTTATGTTTTCCTTTACTATCTGTGATACTTCAATACGATTAAACAAATTCTTAAATTTGACATTTTCTCTTTTTTTTTGTATATATATATATATATAAATTTTTAATTTTTCTCTTTATTACGTTTTTTTTTCTTAAATCCAATTGTATAAATATGCATTAGATCTCAATTTAGTTATAATAATAATTTATCTGTATTATACAAAATGATTAAAATAGAACAGATCATTTTAATAGATACATAACCATAAATATTTTAATGATAAAATATCTCAAAATAAATATAATGACAAGACATATATTAAAGAAAATTCAAATATTAATATAAAAATTATTCCAAAAATCAATTGTAAGAATATTTCATAATCTTATGTTAGTTTTACTTCACGAAATATGATATATCGTAAAAAAAAATAGCGTATGTAACATTGAATACATAATTTATCCTCTTGAACACACTCATACGTTAAATCAATGTTATACAATGTCTTCTAATGCAAATTTAATGTTTTTATTAAAGTTTATACATTACATCTCTTATGTATTGAAAGCTTTATAATTAATAAGATAGAATAGGCAGTTTTTTGAATGTAATAAAATTGTAAAACTTCAAATTTTATTTATTTCTTTAGTCGTTATAGCAACAGTTGTCCCAAATTAAGGTTACCAAATTAACCAATTTTATATTCATTAGATATTTGATCTGGCTACAATTTATTTTATATGAAATCTAGAAAGACTGCACTCTCTTTTAATCTTTCAGATAAAAAAGCAAGGCCCGAATGTATTATTGTTACATATTCAAATATATATCAGTGATATGTTTTTACATATATGTCGAAAAAACACCAAACCATTATGAAAATAAAAAAACATACATGATAGTAAAATTTTGTTGACAAAACTGATAAACTTTGTATACATATAATGCAAAGCCAATATATCCAACATACAATAATGTATGCTATACTGAGCAGAGAATTTGCAAAGTTTAATATTGATTTTTCCTGTCAAATCAAATCACAAACTTCCATTACAAGTAAACTATCTCTCATGAATTATATTAACAATTATAATATTGAAAGATAAAAGAAAAAAAGAAACAACTCATTCTTATATCATTAAATAGTAAATTAAACATTTATTTTTTTAAATGTGCAATGAACTTCAAACCTTTTTATATGTGAATATATTCATTAATGAATTGAAAAGTAAGAACCACACGCATAAACCGAATTTAATTATAAATAACAAAAATTAATATATACTATTTTATAATTCACTTAACCTATTTAATAATGTTTTAGAAATAAGATAAATAAAGAGTTAAAAAGGAAACTATGATATATACAAAAATTAATTTGACTTAATAAAAACACGCATAAGAATATTTTACAAAACTTTGACATTAAAATACGATTAATAAACGATATATATACACATTAACGAAAATAATATTATATTAAATTAGTGTCATTAGAGAAATTTCTTGATTTTTAGTTTAATAATACTAATAATCATAATAAACTAAAAAAGAAGAAAATGATGTGAATAATTATTAAAAATAAGATAAAAAAGTAATATATAAGTATGGATAAAATGCGTAACTATATATATACATAAATGCAATGGGAGTATGTGTACGTGTTACATTTAATAGCTTGATTATACTCTGTCTTTTTCCTTCTTTCTTTCTTTCTTTCTTTCTTCCATCTCGTCTCGAGAGAGAGAGAGAGAAAGAAAGAGAAAGGAAGAAAGAAGGAGAAAGAGGGAGGAAGGGAGAGAGAGAGAGAGAGAGAGAGATATAGATACAGAGACGTACATATATATTATAATATAAAATTTCCTTACCGGAAAAGCACGTATACGCATTTTGGCCTCCTTCTTTGGCAAAGAACTATTCTTCATCATGTCGAATGAAATGTTCAAAGAAGATTTGTATAAAATGATTATCTTCTTCTGTCTCTTAGCTTACGAAAATATCGTACTGTGTATACACACTGACATACCACTCTTAAACGTACCGAATATTCTTTATTCGCGCATTGAAAAAACAGCCGAGCATCGGCTTCACAAGGTTAATCGCGCTCGACAGTTAAACGCGATATATATATATGTATATATATATATCTATATTATTATATATATGGTTTAATTAAACGTAAACCTTTATTATTATCACTGGTGCATATTACATTTACTAAGACGAAGGAGTTGACAAGAAACCGAGATATTCTTCATACTCGTACACACCGAAATGGGGAAGGTAGTTAAGGGTTGACGGGCAAGGGGGAGAATATGCAAGAAAGAAATGATACTACCCGAGTTCTGCGGCGGATCATAGGGAAAACCCGTGTACACATATAGAAGATGTCCGATTAACTCTTTCCAACTATCGATACTATTGTCTTTATCGACCACGACATATATATATATGTGTATATATATATATATAAATATAATGTTTTTAAAATATATTCACGATTTATTATTATGTCTATATTAATTTAATTGAATTATTAAAATATTCTAATCTTTATCTTACTTTACAAGCCTCTCTGATTACTTTTACACTACACTTCTCTATTCATATTCCCAGCCACAAACCAGTACTAACGATAAACGGTATACGTGGATACGCTCTCTCTTCGATGGATCTTTCTTAAACAACAGATGGCACAACGGAACCATATTTTACATTTTAATATCTATCTATCTACTCATGTATTTAATATTTATTGTATATTACACAAAATTAATTCTATGAATTATTTAACCATTAATCTAATTTAATTATATACTTGAGTTTTTAATTCAATTTACATATCATTTTTCGTTTATTTATAACAATGGAGGAAATATTGGGAATTGACATTGGTAATGTGCCATCTCGTGGCTAAAATAGTGAAATGTCACTACCTACGCTTTATCTGGGTTAGCATAGAAAAAATTAGTAAAAGATATAAGTTATTCATGAAAAATTATATATTATTATGGAGATTGGAGTATTTGAACCTCACAGTCAAGGAACAATAAAGGTTGTGACAGCAGAGCAGATCAAAATCTATCACACAGTTTTTACCCCCAAATAGTCGCATCAACTACAAGCAGAATATATTTGGCAACTACGAGAAGATTAATGCGCGCGAAGCTTGACAAATAGTATTAAAAATTAATAATGTCACGAAGAGAACTAAAATTTGCTCGAGGCACTTCAAAAAAGTGATTATTTTTTTGCTGATAAAGTATTAATTGACTTAGAAAATTGATATTAACTAGGCACAATATTTTTATAGTTAAATGAAGGATTAAAGATTTGGCAGCATTAGTACCTGCCCAATCGCAAATATTTTTAAGAGTTGTCATTTTTTCTTAAAAAAACAAAATACAGTTTATATATACATAACTAATCGTGTGTTTATAGGCGACCATGTTGTATACCTATATATAGTGACTCCACCCCTATGTCAGTTCCCAATAAAGAAATATTTAATTAATCAAAAGACTAAACAAGTCTCCATTTTTTTTCCACCAATGTATATATAAGTAATAAGTTTTAATATAGAAAAATAAAATATATTAATTTTTATTATAAAAGGTGTACCAATAATATTTGACTGCATGAAACTAGTTGTCCAATCAATGGTTTCGATTTAAATTGGATATTTCATGGAAATGCATACATGTATATATACATATATGTATATATGTTTAACTAACTGAAAATATAGAGCTATTAAACGTCAAAGTGGTTTCAAATCAGCAACAGAAGATTTAGGTTTAGGTGTCATGTTGGATTTATAATAAATCATAATAAATTAATATAATTTTTATTTATATAACCTAATGATTTTGAAAAATATTATAAAGTTGCTTAATGTATGATCAAGTAAGTGACATTGTATATATTTTTCATTTGATTAAAATAATAATTTATCAGTTGTAATATGTTTCCATTGTAAAAATCTTATAATTTTCAGTGTCCAGTGTGTTTACTTGCTATAGAAGAACAATAATAACATTCCATTTATATTAGTAATTATATTAATGGATTAGAAATTAATATATATGTATATATACACATATATATGAAATGAACACTAGTGTTAAATGGAAAAAAAATCTATATGAATTTACTGATTTACCAGACAATTATACTGACAGTACATTTTTAACCAAATTACGTAGGAATGTAAAATCAAATCATGTTTCTCGATTAGAAGCTATCAATTTAGGTGCAAGCGTATCGGTACGTTTAAGTATTCCAATTCTCTTTGCTATCATATTTATTTGGTTATATAACGAATGGACCACTCCAAATGTTATTATTATGTCAGAAATAATTTTAACCGTTGTTGGATATTTATATTATAATATTAGAACATTATATATGTCTAAGAGATTGTCGGAAGATCTTAGAACAACATTAATTTTTCTTATTTTTGGATATACGTTATCACCAGTTTTGCGAACATTAACAGAAACAATTAGTACTGATACAATATATGCTATGACTATATTAATGTTTTTAATTCATTTAATATTTAATAAGTATGGTTCATCGCAAATATTTTTCTCAGATTCTTTATCTATAACATCATCTATTTTTGGTTCATTAATGTTAGCATCCAGACTTGCTACCCCTTTACATGCATTTTCACTTTTAACCGTTTCAGTACAATTTTTTGTATTATTTCCTATATTATTATCTCATATAAATAACAAACTAATAATATCAATCATAATAACCACAGGAACGGTATATTTATTACTACCTATGTCTAAAATATGTTCCTATGTTTTTATCGTTGTTATAATATTCATTCATTTTATCTGCCCGCTTTGGTACATTAGATGTAAACAATTTAAAAATAATATATATGGTCCTTGGGATGAAGCTATCATTGTTTCCTAGCCACCTTCTAATCATTTTGTAAAAAAACAAATACTAACATATTTATTATTATAGTCAAATTATTAAAAGAAAAAAAGAAAGATAGTAATTGTTCATTAAATAAACTAAGTTTTTATTATTATTCTATATTTATATATTTTGTATTACCTCAAAGTATTGGTGTAAATAAATATTAATGAAGCGTAATATTGTAATTATAAATGAAATTTTAATATTTTCATATTTTTCTATAAAATAGAATTTTTATAATTTGAATCAACAGGTGTGTTATTCAGCAATAAGGTAAAAATTGAATCGCTAGTGGCGCAATGATCGCAAGAAGAAGAAAGATTAAATATATAGTAAGTATATATGTGTAAGTATATATATATACATACACAAAAACACAACACACAAGTATTCTAATTTGTCCTACTATATTTTCAAATAGTCTTGATAAGAGTATTTTAGTCATCTATTGATAATACTTATGTTTTATATGTGTATTGTGTACATCATATATATACATATTTACATACACATTTAATAGTGTTTAATTTAGGATAAATACAGTACAGCATATAGCTATAGTGTATTCGCGTGCTATTTGCTTGAAGATATTTTAAAGTACAAATTCCAAGGTTGTAGAATTTTATTTTTTTTTCTTTCTATTTTTAATTGATAAGAAAGATGGTAATATCTTTTTAATAATTGTTCTTTATTAAAGATACATGCTTCTACCGAGATTATTTCATTTGGAACGTTCATATAAAACAATTGGAAAAGAGAAGAAGAAAATAAAATTAAACATAAAATTAAGAAAAAAAATAAGAAGGAAAACAGTGATTAAAAAATTTTATTGTATCGTATAGATGTTAAAGCTGCCATGTTTTTACCCCACCGCTTCGTAAGAGTCAATAAGATTTTTTCAAAGGCTACACCTTGTCAATTCGGTAGTAACAGTGTCACGTCATCGTGTCAATCGATTCAAAGATTTCTCAGAGGTAGTTCAATAACATACTCATTGGCGAGAACGTTTTCTATCTCAACAATAAATATGTCGAAAATACAAGTGAGTAAAAATAGATAAATAAATTAATTAATTACAATATGAAGGATAATTATTATTTGCATATATGAAAGTTTATTAATTTTTATCTTAATTATATAATAAGGCTGATTTTTTAAAACATAAAAGATTTTGCAATGATAAAAAATGGCAAATAATAAGATGACAATGTTAAATATTATATATATATATATATAATATATCAATACTTCGTAAAAGAGATATATATATATATATAAATAAACTTACATATATATAAAATACCAAGATAAATGATACATTTGGATATATTCTTATTTGATAATTCTTATCATATTATTTTTTTAATACGTTAAAATACCCGATAATTGATATAAAGAAATAGCTATTAGAAATATTTTTCTATAATTAATTATTTTAAAATTATGATTCTTTTTTATTCTCTTTTTTTAAATCATTATTTTTAGGCAGGACCTGTCGTAGATATTCTTGGCGATGAAATGACTCGTGTCATATGGGATTCTATAAAACAGAAATTAATTTTACCTTACTTGGATATCGAACTACATACTTATGATTTAGGTATAGAAAATAGAGATGCCACAGATGACAAAGTAACTGTTGATTGTGCAGAAGCTATTAAACGTTATAATGTTGGTATAAAATGTGCTACTATTACTCCTGATGAAAAGAGAGTAGAAGAATTTAAATTGAAACAAATGTGGAAAAGTCCAAATGGTACTATTAGAAACATATTAGGTGGTACGGTATTCCGTGAAGCTATCATTTGTAAAAATATTCCTCGATTAGTAACAGGCTGGAATAAGCCAATTATTATTGGCAGGCATGCTCATGCAGATCAATATAAAGCAACAGATTTTATAGTACCAGGACCTGGAAAACTTGAAATTTCATGGACTGGTGAAAATGGTAAAAAAGAGGTATATACTGTCCATGACTTTAAAAGTCCAGGAATAGCACAAGCTCAATATAACACAGATGACAGCATACGTGCATTCGCTCATAGTTCTTTCAAGTTTGCACTTTCCAGAGATTATCCTTTGTATCTGTCAACAAAAAATACTATTTTGAAAAAATATGATGGTAGATTTAAGGATATTTTTCAAGAAATTTATGAGAAAGAATATAAAGGTAAATTTGAGGCCAAAAATATTTGGTACGAGCATCGTTTGATAGATGATATGGTTGCTTATGCGATGAAATCTGAAGGTGGTTTCGTTTGGTCATGTAAGAACTATGACGGAGATGTACAATCAGATTCTGTAGCTCAAGGATATGGATCATTAGGACTCATGACATCTGTATTAATATGTCCAGATGGACGTACAGTAGAATCAGAAGCGGCTCATGGTACAGTTACTAGACATTATCGTCAATATCAGCAAGGTAAGGAAACTTCTACGAATCCTATTGCATCTATCTTTGCTTGGACCCAAGGATTGCTTCATCGTGCTAAATTGGATAACAATCAAAAATTGAAGCATTTTGCTGAAACTTTAGAAAAAGTATGTATTCAAACAATAGAATCAGGTTTCATGACAAAGGATCTGGCTATTTGTATTAAAGGAATGCATAACGTTACTAGAAGTGACTATTTAGAAACATTTGATTTTATGAATAAACTTGCTGACAATTTAAAAAAAGAATTGGCTACTGATTGACTCTTTGAGTCTGAACAAGTTTTACGTGCAAAATATTAAGATTATATTTGTATTTAATGTGTAAACAAAGAATTATCAGAATGTATTAAGTTATCGATAAATAACTATTATTTTTAAAAGATTAAAAAGATTATAGGTATATGAATATGGTTTTGGAATAGTATTTAAACTTTGTAATATTTTATATTAATTATGTAATGTAAAAATGTAATCCTCATAGATATTGGAGTAGAAAATAATAACAACGTTGTATAATTTTCATTTTACTTCAAATATCATATAAGTTTTGATAACACAATAGTTATTTAATGTCTGTCAAATCAAATAATTAATATCGTTTTTACTATTTTTCTTATAAAAAAGCAAAAAGGGAAGCTGTACACAAGGATTTTTGATATGGAGATATGATAGAGAAATTTTTAATCATTAGAATTGTATGAAATAAATAGATAATTATTATGCACAACCATTAATAAAATATTTGTATTTATATAGATTGATTTTATTGCTTCCATTGTCAATCAATTCTATTAAGAATGTTAAAAATTAAATACATTTTTTAATTACATCATTTGAATAATAATAATAAAACTGTTTTCTTTTGAAGTCTCCTAAATAAAATCTGATCCACAGATGTGTGTTTATGTTTATTTTCATCACAAATTTATATAATTAACTATCTATTGAAATATATAAACTACAATTAGGTATCTTTTTATCAATAATCTACTAAATGAGCTACAATTATTATGATACCCGTTTTTGCATCTAGCGGGATAGATTGTTTAAAACAAATCATACGATTAACTATGATTTCTACTATGATATTTACAAGAGTTTGTACTTTAATAAATATTTTAGTTAATAATTATAATACACAATTTACAATTTTTTAAAGAATATGATAGCGTCATTGGCGATGACGATTTGTGTTATCGCATTAAACGGACGATGTTGTTGGCATAATCAATCTCGAAATATTTGATAAGAAAGCTTCTTTCTGATAACTTTCATCGTTCGTTATTGTATCTGTTTTTTTTTTACCTATGAACCAATACTTTTTATTTACAAGTAGTAAAATCATTAGCGCAGGTAAATAGACCAATGAAAAACGAAAGAGTTTTCTAGAATTCGCGCTATCCGAGTTTTTGTAAAATTTCCAAGCTGCAAATGTTAGAAATTGGAATTAAATATTAATGAAAGTTAAAAGTTTTGACAAAATAAAGAATACGACTTACCAAGATAAAGAAAATAAGCGTTTAGCGGCGTTGACATAGTAGCAAAGTACCAATTAGTTACATCTAATATGGGAGCTAAATATGACAATCCCATTAATGCAGCCGTATATCTTAATGCTGTTTTACGGCAAAGATTAGGATTCGTAACGGACATCATTCTATAACCTGCACGCGAATAATCAGGTCTCAAATTCCAAGATAAAGCATTGAAATGAGGAAATTGCCAGGCATACAAAAGACCGGACATAATCCAAGCTCCTGGAGCCATTATGTCGCCTGTGCAACCTGCCCAACCCATAAGTGGTGGTATTGCGCCGACTATAAAAAGAAAAGTCAATATTTAAAGAAAGGTGTAATATTAAATAGATTAGATTAATTAAAAATAGAAAATTATTTTACTTACCGATAGAACCAACCCAAGTGTTGAGTATACTAATACGTTTCATGGGAGTATAAATAAGAGTATATAGAACTAAATTAATAGCACCTAAAATCGCAGTTATAGCATTGACTTGACTATACAATATGGTTAAACCAGTCATTCCTGATAGAGTTGCAAATAATACTGCGTGGACTGGACTGATGTTAAAAACAAAGTAGAATATAATTTCAGTAGATTTCATTTTAATACTATGATACATATTAAATGTTGACTTACGTTAACTGTCCACGGACTAAAACTCTATTCTTTGTTCTTGACATCTGTGCATCGAAAGGAACTTCAAAAAATTGATTAACAGCATTAGCAGCAGAAGATACTAACCCAGTACCAACAGAACACATTACGAACGTATATAAGTCAAACATGCCAGGCGCTACTGCATATCCACCCATGGTTGTTATTACGACTAAAGCTAAATAAAAGAATTAGAAGAATTATATTAAAATGTAGTTTAGAGAAAGTGATTAAAAAGAATATATAAATATAAATTATCTTACTTACAAGTTAATCTAATTTTGGATAATTTTAAACAATATTTGTGAAGATTTGCAAACTCTACTTGCATAGGTTTCCATTCAGATTCTTCGAACGGACGGGTTGTTTCCTTGTCATTATTAGAACTAAGATTTTTTGGTAAAACATATTTGTCAGGATGTAATGGTATTTGTGGATTCGCAGGTATAACAGGATTGCGACATTTTTCTCTTATTTCTATAGATGGTTCATGGATATTTACAACTTCTTTCGGCTTTTGTTTCGAGCTGGTTGAATACTAAAAAACCATTAATATCTATTATACAGTATTCTCTCAACAGTGTTTTATTGAAAAATAAATAAATATTAAAAATTATTCATACCAAAGTGACTAATAATTTCGATGTCGAAGTGCATGGTAACAGATTGCGACATAATCGTGGTGTGAAAAAGTATAACATCATAAAAATATTTTCTATAATAAATCAAGGATTTATTATTTCATCCTATAAAATAAAAAAAATTACAGAAAAATATTCTGTCATAAATATATTATTATTTAATAGTAGAAGAAAAAAATACATATGTAGGTATATTCAAATATCAAATAACTTACATTATTTCATGTGTTACTATTTTATCATAGTATCAATGTTGCATAACGATAATTTGTAAACTTTTTTGACATACCCAAATGTATATCTCTAATTTTAAAAATAAATTAATAGATAAAACATATATCTAATAAATACAGAAATAATTCTGGTGTATAATAGTTTTACATATTATTACATGCTCACTATTACCCTCTTGTTCATAGCTATTTTGCATGGTGCATCCAATGACTGAAAAGTAACGACATTTTGAATAATCGTGGCTCCATCTAGGAACAAGAAAATGAAACATTATTCAAATTGGTAATAAATTTGCAAATATTATTAAAAAAAATTGTTATTATTATTTAGTTGTAAATTAATAATTTAAATAATTATGTTAATGATTGAAGTTTATTTTTGTTTAGTTGTTACATTATAAAAATAAATTATAAAATTTAGACTTTGTATGTATCTATAGATAAGAATGGTAAGCATATATATATATGTATATGTATATGTGTAAATGTATATATGTGTTGCGAACGGTACTGTTACGTTCCTTGGCTATCTGAACGAGAGAAAATGTTAAGGTTATTACGGTGTACGTACTTCCACTTATATTATTAATCATATATAAAATGGCATTAATAATAACGTATGAACGTTTATATTCGATAATTTAGTTAAGGAATAGTCGAAAAGAATATTAGAAAAATGTTAGTGAATCAACAAAATGCAATGTTCGTACGCGTCGGTTCAGCTCTGTTTTACGGGGTGTCGTCGTTTATGATAACAGTGGTGAATAAAATGGTCCTAACTACCTTTGGTTTCCCATCTTTTCAAATATTGGGAATAGGACAAATGTTAGCTACTATTTTAGTTTTATTCTTGGCAAAGAAGTTACGTTACGTTGACTTCCCTAACCTCGAAGTTGCAACGTTCGTTAAGATTTGGCCATTACCAATGATATATATTGGTAATATGATTTTTGGATTGGGTGGTACGAAACAACTAAGTTTACCAATGTTTACTGCATTAAGACGATTCAGTATCCTTATGACAATGATTGCGGAATACTACATTCTCGGGATCAAGGCTCGCGCTTCCATACAGCTTAGCGTCTACACCATGGTGCTAGGTGCCTTAATTGCTGCATTAAACGATCTTGCCTTTAATCTTGAGGGTTATATCTTTATATTGTTGAATGATATTTTTACCGCTGCAAATGGAGTCTATATGAAGAAAAAACTGGATTCCAAGGAACTTGGAAAATATGGATTGATGTATTATAATTCTCTCTTCATGGTGATACCAGCAATCATAATGGCATGGTGGACAGGAGATATTCATATGGTGTCTAAATTTCCATATTGGACTAATATTTTATTCGTTTTACAATTTGCTTTATCCTGCGTTATGGGCTTTATATTATCTTACAGTGTTATTCTTTGCACGCTATATAATTCTGCATTGACTACTACTATAATAGGATGTTTAAAAAATATTTGCGTAACTTATCTCGGTATGGTCATTGGCGGAGATTATATATTTTCTTGGATTAACTTTGTAGGTTTAAATTTAAGCGTTGTAGGTAGTCTGGTATACACATGGGTAACCTTCCGTAGGAAGGACTCGATAGAATCTAAATATTCTCCAATTAATCAGGAAGAAAGTTCAAGAATACAATCTATATGATGTACAGTAATATTTAGCACGTATTTTAACATGCTACTTGCACAAACATTAATATAGTATTTATAAATTGGAAATATGCTGCTACTGGTTGCATTGAGTTTCAATCTGGAAAGAAAAGCTTTTTCTTTTCTTTTTTTTGCCGAACGAACAATTAATTTCACGAGGACGTGAATTTAAACCACGTGTGAAAAATATTTTATAAATATGGAATTATAAAGTAGTAGTTATTAAGTCCATATTTTTATACCGTATGATCAAATGGTGATAATATTTTATATCGATAATTCTGTATTAAGTAGTAACATTTTATTAACGTTCCTATCTAGTATGAATCACCTGAATGTTGTGAAAAGTTTTATGGGAGAAACTGTATGTAGATATGAGGAATTTTGTTGTAATACATACCAAAGTGAAAAAGAATTATTGTTACCGGCAGGATTATAGTGCCATAATAATACAGTGGCGTACAGTCCAAAATTAGATAGATAATTGTTAGTAAGGTGATTTTAAACCAAGGTCACAATTCTTTTTTTTTAGTCAAACATACACTGTCATATATATTTTAGGAAAATAAATATCAATAGAGTGTAATCTAATTTTTATCTAAGTGTATAAGTTGTACAGAAATAAAATTTATTTATTAAGAATTCGTATCAAATTGTCATTTACCTTGATCAGTTTCAGAGATTTCAGCGGTACGAAGGTATTCCGCATACAAAGCCTTTGAAGAAGATTACGCTAAACATCATATATTTTTATCTTCCTTTCAACGAGCGGCCCTCACAGTAGGATCAGCAATTATATCACTGGCTGACCCATCGCGTGGTGATATGATAGCATGTCTCGCAGAAACTTCATCTGGAAATGCCCTAATGCACTGCCTGAATAAAATGAATAATTCACCCGAAGGTCAAAGGATTTTAAAAGAAAGACCGCGTATAAATAGTTCGACCATTGATTTATCATTATTGAAAGAATTACCTAATGGCACTGTTGGAAAAACTTATAGCAACTTTTTAGAAATGAATGTAAGATTTTACTACATTTGTTAAAGGAATTCTTATTATTTAAAATGTTTGGATATCTAAACAATTAGAAGTTTGAAGAATGGAGAAATTATTTTTTTTTTAAATTTCTTTTTTTCTTTACTCAATTGATAGCATATTAGATATATATGAGATATTTTTAGATTTATTTTATTCCAGTGTTGAAAAACTCTTTCTAGAAAGTAACGCCAGATTCTAGAATACCGACCAGATTTATCGACGATCTTGAACAAGCATATGTAATGCAACGATATCGTGAAATACATGATATATGTCACGCCGTTTTATTGATGCCTACAACGATGCTCGGAGAAGTTACAGTTAAATGGGTAGAAGGACTTCAAACGCAATTTCCAATGTGTGTAGGAGGAGCTATATTTGGTGCCGCTCGTTTGCGTGCAAGGTAAACAAAAAATATTTTTAGCGCAGTACGTTTTTTTTTTATCTTTTACTTAAACATCTTTTTTAAAATAACATTTTTCTTTTCAGACAAAGAAAATTATATCTGAATCATTATCTTCGATGGGCAATAAAGACTGGAAATAATGCTCAATTTTTACTAAATGTTTACTTTGAAGAAAGATGGGAACAACCTCTCCGAGATTTTCATAAAGAGATGAACATCGTTCCTCTTATTCCATTATCAGAATAATATAAAAATGTGCTGTGATAATAAATGTATGTTATCATATAAATGTGTTAGTTATAGCGATAACTCGTCGACTGATATCATTTATTTAGGCTTTTACATAAAGTCTGCTATTTATTGAGTCAATGTAATTAAACATTTTTAGTTAGTATTATTAATAAATGGCCAGTATATAATAAAATGTCAAAATTAATGATCAGTATTACATTGATTAATACAAAGCTTGTTAATATTATATGTAGATAATTAATTATTCATAATAAAATATAAATATTTATTTATTATATTATATAATACTACTATAAATATTAACCATTTATTTAAAACACTTACAAAAAAATTGTTCACAAATATTGATCAAATAAATAAAAGTATTATATTAGATTGTCAAGTATGAAATGGAGCAAATAATGCACATAATTGAATTAAAATTTGCTTCATTTCATACTTGACAATCTAATATATATATAAATAGAGAAAGAGAGAGAAAGAGAGAGAAAGAGAGAGAGAGAGAGAGAGAGAGAGAGAGAGAGAGAAAAGATCCTTAGTATTGTAATTTTATCTGTAAAAATTACGCATTATTTACATGATATAACAATTTTTATTGATTATAACACTGGAAATATTAAGAATATAATTTTTAATGGGAATACACATGACTCATATTACAAATTTGGATTACTACACCTACGAGCCTATGAAATGTTTGATAAAAGTCGATAAAATAGTTTTATACCATCGTAGAGAAATGTGTAGGTGCGAAATGTGCGACCGCGTAATTATGCTTATACGCCATTACACGTGACAATTTTTACACTCCCCTTGTTTAAAATTTTTTCTTTCTTTTTTTTTTTTCTTTTTTTTTTTTTTTCTTTTATTCGCGCTGTATACATCGACAATTTATAATAAGGAATAATTATAATATAATATAATATACCTATTATCATTCGATGAAGAAGTTAAAAGCTATTTTTTTTAAACGAATGAGATTGTAAACAATCTTCTTAGTAAATTAATTAACATTTAGTATTCTAAAATATTGCACAATTTATAAAACGATAACTTTGCAAACTTGATTGTCCATTTTCATCTATAGTGGTGTATTTTTTTTTTCTTTTCTTTTTTTTAATTATATAATACTTCGTTTCCTAGGTCCAAGAAAAATTCAACGAAGTATTTTGCCTTAACAATCGTCGTTATTTTAAGGCAAAAGGTCCAGAAGTAAAGATTTTTTTTTCTTTATATTATTATTATTATTATTATTATTATTATTATTATTATTATTTACTATTATTATTATTATTATTATTATCCACCTTACGATTTTGCTTTTACTTACATTGAGGATTCAGGAAAAAATAATCCCTTTTATAATTTTTTTGTTTGTTTGTGACTAAGTGCACGATCGAAGGACTCTCGCATATACAAGGCGGCCATTCATTTGATAATCTTATAAAAATTACATGCTAAAGAGCCATAGTTTTAGTTTTAGCAAGAAGATGATGATAGTTCATTGAATTATTTAACTATATATCTGTTTTCTTTGTGCATACACATACACATATACGAATATACGTATATTGCCGTATGTATAAGCAAATAGAAAACTATGAATATATATATATATATATTTATTTATATTTTCTATCTAATATATATTAGATAGTTTATTCCATTTCTTTATAGCGTTACTTTCGCTATATACTTTCGTATATACTATACTTTAATAATATGTTCATTGGAATTGGCAAAAATGTAACGATTCCGAATAATGTTTTAATATTAATATTAAGTTCACGCGCAACATGCAGGTTCATGATATTTAACCGGCCGAACATTATCCTTCTTATCGTCGAACAATTGATGAATATACGCGAGGCCGTTAGTTCAATGTTTATTAACATTTAGCAGCATTTAATAAAAGTTAAGGTGGTTATTAATTTAATAATAATAATAATGCGCGAGAACTGCATATCGTTATTAAATTATCATCTTATCATATTAAGTTATATTAAAAGCATGTGATGATAAGGTTCTCGAATCACACAAATCTTTTTTTTTTCTGTTTTCTTATTTTTTTTCTTCTTTTTGTTACCTTGAAATGAAGAACGATCACACGAAATTTCTTTTTCTTATAAAAAAGTTTTCTCTCCTTTCTTTTTTTTTTCTTTTTTTGTCGTTTTTTTTTTTCGTTTCATCCGAATCCGAATATAATTTTATATAATAGATTATTATAATAATAGAGGATCGGAATTAGATAAACCTAGATGAGCATTATACGTTAAATGGCCAGAGAGCATCCTACGTTAAAGGAGAGTAATGTTAATGATGATAAGTAAGTGAAATTCACGTTCACATACATACATACATACATACATACATTCATACACACACACATGCGCTCTCTCAGTGTTTGTCACAGGAATAGTATATAATTGAACGATCATCGTAATAGAAGAAGGATAGAGGCAAATTTTGTAGGATGCATCTTGACTGATTGTAATTAATTTGGTCCGCGCTTCTTGAGCGAGTCTCGTGTGTTTTATTAGGTTTAGATTTTAATCGAAAGCCAGTCTCTTTAAATAAAGATAGATCTCCTCGAAAGTAGGTCTGTTTTCGGGTTGTTTACTCCAACACTTAACCATCATGTGATATAAATCAGCTGATGAGCACAACGGTTGTGATAATACTCTAGGTTGATTTTTTTCATTGTTACCATTACTATTGTAACCTGAATTATGATTATACCAACGATCGTAATTCTCTAATACTTGTTCCGATGTTAAATCTGAGTATGGTATTTCCTTGCATCCCGTTAAGATTTCCCATACCGTTATCGCGTAAGACCAAATATCGGCGCGACATGATTGTTTACCCTTTAGAATATCAATTTAGATGTTAATTTAATATGTTTGAAGTGTTAAAGAAAAAAAAGAAAAGGAAAGAAAAATAATCTTACCAAGATAACAGCTTCCCAGGACATCCAACGAAGTGGTATCTTTTTATAACATCCATCAACGTAATAAACGTGATCGTATTTGTTGCAATATATCGCGTGATCTGATACCTTTACTGATAAATTTTGATTAACTATGCAATTCCTATATAAAAAAACGTATACACATATATATATAATATATGAGGATTATTAAATTATATCCTAAATTATTTTTATTTTTCCTTGGTTATTTATTATTTATTATTATACCTGGCTGCCAAGTCGCGATGGGGTATGTTCAAATTCTCAAGGTACTTCATTCCTGAGGCAATTTGCATGATGAAATTTAAAGAGCATTCGTAGCTGTCGAGCGAACACCATGTCAAACGTTATATATTCATTTGTAATTGAGTAACGTAAGAAAAAAATAAATAAATAAATAGAAACAAATAATAGGTGAAAGAAGAAGAGAATAAATGTTTTTTCTTACCTTAAGGGTGAATCGTTTTCAGACTTGCGACGATCTTCCAAGAAACTTGGAAGATCACCTAGCTCGCCGTATTCAAAAACAGCACCAAAAGGTTCTTCTTCGACTAGTGCAATTATTCTTGCTATGTTAACGTCACGAATGGTTGCCAAAAAGTGCATGTCATTTGTGAAATCTTTTCTGTGTTTTAATGATAATTTGATTTATTTCCAAATTGAATTATTTTATATATATTATCTTTTTTTATTAGGTATAAAACTTACTTAAGAGAATCTACGACACCACGCCAAAGAGAACGAACTATAACAACTTGTCGATTTCGTATACTTCCAACATCTGGATTTTGAATACCCTTAGCTTCGCAGAGATGTACCTTTTATGCGAGAATAAAAGTTTTGCATTAACAACAACAAAATATTATAATTATTACGTAAAAAACCTATATTAAACGTATTATTACCAATCCGAAACTTCCTTCGCCAAGCTTGTCAAGAATTCTTAATCTATGTCTAGAAATCCGTGGTATGTCGCAAGAATCTCCATTACTGGCACAATTAGTGTTATCCCTAATATTTAAAGGTGTAAATAGACTGAACACCGATGACTGTTCGCGCCTTTTTATCTGTAAAATATATATTATCAATATAAACGAATAAATACCTTTTTTATTTTTTTTTTATTATATAACAATTGTATGAATTAATTTTCTATCTTTTTTTTTTACCGTCAAAATATCGGTCGCAGCGTAATAACTTTCGTAAACTTTATGATTTATTTTTCCCGACTGCGTTGACTTTGATTTCTTTATAGGAAATGGAGTAGATGCAACACGATTTCCTCCTACTTTGTAACTTGAAAAGTTACAATCACTGTTGAAGTCTACAAAAGAAACGTAAATATTTATATATAATTTAGGATAAACTTTTTTTAGACAACACAATATCTATTCACGGTATCGAAGATTGTTAGATTACTTGATATTTAATAAGAAAAAATAAAAAATCAAAATGAATAAAACCTACCAGAATATTCGGTATTGTAATCTATCGAGGACAATAATTCGCTTTGATGTGGTCGCGTATCATAAACATGATTGTCTTCCGAGAATACTTTGTAAGTTCTTTCATATGCGCTCGAACGTTCGTATATTCGTTCGGAATTACGTCTTTCATTGGTACCACGAATACTATCGTCGTCGTTAGTAAGGCTTTTACTTTTGACTGATAATCGTGATTGCGATAAACCATTGACAACTATCGGTGTTGCTAATTTAACGTCCTTCATGTTGATAGTGATGCCAGGTGCCGAGGAACCGCACAATAATGCTGTGTGCTTTTGTAAAAGGGCTACTTTGTTGCGTCCCCTTTGTTTCATCAAAAATATCGTACAAGTTAGGAGCAATGCTATAACCGTTAATGCACCACTCACTAAACCAATATAAGTTTGTGAATTATTAACCGGAAATGCGTCGGGCGTTAAATTAGAATCATTTCCTTCATAAATGGTCTTGTTGAAATCGTTGTTGTTGGTTTTATCGGCAAGGTCTACGCTCAATTCTATATCATTCATATCATCTTCGAATATTTGATTAGTCAATTCGCCAGATGAATTTTTCATACCTACGACTACATAGAATATGTTTATTATTTTTAGATTTTTTTTTTCTTATAATTGTATAATATTTGAAAATTAAATTATTAATATATATATATATATATTAGGTTTTGGAAACTATGAAACGGGCGTTTTTGTTTAGCCTGTGTTCAACTGTGACTAAAAGAAGTACATTGTAAGGTGCATTCGATATTTTTATTAAAAAATTTTAAACGTATTCTTCTTATTCATTTCGTAAAATTTTGTCGTGTTTGCATCCCATTTGTATTTTATTTTTCTCAGAAATCAGATGGAAACAAAACGCGATTTAAACGGCCGTTTCACAGTTTCCAACCTAATATAAATTCGATATATATTTATTAATTCGAATTAGAAGAATTTTATATAAATACCTGTTTCAAAGGTAATCTCGCTAATAAGTAACCATTTTGATTTTGGTTTAAGTTCCAATTTAACATATTTACCAATTCGCATTGATAAAAGGATAGTCGATAAACTAGTACCAACTTTGATGTCATCTTGTGTTATTCGCAATGTTTCTTCAATTGGATTATAATCAATACCATCGAGAGAGAACCACGCGTTAACTATTGAAAATATCTAATACGGGTCAAAAATATATTATACATTATGTTTTTTTATTTAAATCAAAAACTATATATATATTATGATTTTATTTATCATTAGAACAACCATATCAGTTTCGTATCTCTTTTTGATTGTATTTACCTCGATATCATGTTGCGGTAAATTGGCAACGTGAATGGTACAGTTGACAAATTCACGGACATCGTCAAACTCAAAGATCAATTGTACGCTATCTCGATTGCTCCATCCGACCCAATTCGTGCCACTGGAAGAGGTCATCGCTTCGGATTCGTCCGCGAAAATTCCGTCGATCAATTGACCAAGCCCGTCTCTTAAAATACCATCAGCCTTTGTACCATCGTAGGAAGAATCCTCCATGTTTGATCCGTTTGGTCCGAATGAATCACCCGCGGGTATTACGTACCTTACGATATGTTCTAAAAAAACAAGTATTTAATATATACCTAAACGTTATTTTTATTTCGTCAGTATTTAACATTTTTTATTATAATTTCAAATAAGATATATCATTATGTAATATAATCTATCGATGTAAATAAAAATGTTATTTTCTTCATTTTGAAGAGTTTCTATTCATTGATATTTATCGATTATTTCGTAAATTTAATTCGATAAAAAAAGAAAAAATGTTTTGTCCGAGAATATACGTAATTTGTGAAGATGCGCTTATTAAAATTCTTTTATAAAAGTTTAAATATTTTATGATCAATTTTTAATATACATTCAACAGCAGGACACGTACGTGTATGTATATACACATGTGTTACGGTAATAAATAATAAATAGGTAGTAGTAGGTGGCAGGTAGATAGATCGTTGCCTCGATGTAACCGTCTGCTTGCATCTTAATATAGTTAATATACTTGATATAATGGTACTCGATTGAAGGATACTCACGTTCCCATACACAGCCATAAATTTCCACACGCATACAAACGGTACGAGGGTGTTGGCTGTATGGTACGAATCGTACTCTGCTAGCTACAAACGGCAAATCTAATTTTTGTTTTTCTACCAAATACGTATTGCTATTCCCTCGTAATACCTATATAAAACAAGTGTACATGATAAATAAATATTACATTATATATATATAGAAGACAAATAAAAAGTAATTCGTTATATTGTCAAGCATGAAATGAAGCAAATTTCAATTCAGTTATATAGATTTTTTGCTCCATTTCATACTTGACAACCTAATAGTTAATCGACCAGCACATACTTTGTCTCTTTTCAGATTTTTATATTGATGCCATTTAGAATCCCGCCAATATTCAAGAAAAAATGCTTCGGCATATTCTTGACCTTGACCGTTACCGAAACGTCCTTGTGTTTCAGTCCAAGTAATAAGATGATCTTTCGTTAGATCGATTTCCAAATATTCACGTATTGCACTGCTGATTTGAGCTTTTGGACACCACGCACCGCCATTCTTTTCGTGCCGTAATCTGCAAAGAAATTTTTTTCTCTCTCTCTCTCTCTCTCTCTCTACTTTTTCTTCATATTGAATTGCATTTAATTAAAATAAATACTTTAATAACGAGTTTGTACTATTAATGTAAACATGGTCCTTAAACTGTTATAATTACGATGTTATTCTCAATCAAATGAACTTATCCCTCTACTTTGTG
The DNA here is from genome assembly GCA_023678845.1 of Mischocyttarus mexicanus. Taxonomy (NCBI): domain Eukaryota; kingdom Metazoa; phylum Arthropoda; class Insecta; order Hymenoptera; family Vespidae; genus Mischocyttarus; species Mischocyttarus mexicanus. The sequence goes on from JACGTP010000080.1 coordinate 409,301, forward strand.
TAAGAGAAGGATGATATCAGATATAATATTTGTTTGTAAAATTGTTAAAGGTTTTATTAATTGTTCAGATATTACCAATCTCTTATCTCCCAATGTTCTATTAAAAAATCTTTAAAATCATGAATATTACTTTATATCAAATCTCATCACACTTCATATGTATACATTAGCTACTTTAAAATAGAAAATACTTTTACATATAAAATTGTATCATCAGCATATTGATATATATTCTATTCTATCAATTGATACGATATATTCTTCTAATGATTTATTCTTCTATAAGAAATTATCTTGAACGTATGTTTATAATTTTTACTCTGTGTTCACGTCCTGACTTATTTTGCCTGATTTTTGTATTAATGGATTTTTCCCATAAAGTAAGATGAAATAAAATGAAGTAAAATATCGAAGAAAAATGACTAAATGGATATTATTCTGTTATCCTTCGTTAAATTTCTGATATCTACCTTGCGTTTTGCGGCCCCACAGATTTCATCTCGTAACTCGAAGACGCGGTAATAGCGTCGTCGGGGATCCTTCCCTCTTCCATGCCGAGAGGTAACATACACTGTCCTAAAACGATCACCCATTATACGTCTCTTTACTGTCTCTATTATTCTTACTTATTTCCACAAATGTATATTTTTCTTATTCTTTCTTTCTATCTCTTCCTATTTCGTTATTTTTTGATGATAAGAAATAAACGTAATACTTACATACTTAATTTATATTATTATAATATAATATCTGAATGATTTGAGAGTACGTACCGGGAAAACCTTTGACAGGTTCGTTCACGCATAAAACCAGTACAGTAAGGACTCCTATGAAAATAACTACTGCCTCCATGATATGTGATTCGATATTCTACTGTAGCATTGCCTCGTAATATTTTATAGCGCATGATAAGTAGACGTTGAGAGTTATCATCGTCATTATTCTGGAAAAAAAAAAATAATAAGTCAGAAAGAAGATGTGCATCGTATTGCGAATGAAGAATTTTTTATCTCTTTTTTTTTCTTCCCAAAAGAAGGGAGGAAGGAAAAGTAGTAAGGAAGGAAATAAGAAAATAAAACTATGAAAATGGATTGTCGTAATTTGGTTTTTTTTTTTTTTTAAGAACAATACGATGTCATTCGATAAGGAATATATATTATACGTAAGTAGCACTCTTCCTTTTGTTTTGTTTTATGAAAGAAAGGAAAAAGTTTGAGGAAAATGAAAATGAAAAAGAAAAGAAAGAAAAGAAATACAAAAAAGGTAGAGAGGGGCTCTGAAAGTTCTAACCAAAAGTGGTAAGTTCCGGGGTATCGGGGTCAAAAATTGTTTCATCCTGGTATAAGCATAAAAAAAAAAAGAAAATCTTTGGGGCTCCATTGTACGCCTACGGCGTGGGAACTTTAACGAGATTTTGTATAAAAAAGAAAACCCTTGCCCTCAGTTCCTTTCGGAAGCTCTGTCATTAAGCGACCCTTTTGGTATTCGAACAGAAACTGCCTGCTTGCCTGCCGCCTGCCTGCTTGCCTTGCCCCGAAGGATTCTCTTTGCTTGTGGATTGTAACGCGTTGTCAACCCTAACGTTTTACCCACGCACACCCTTCATTCCACATCGAATCATACAAAAATCTCTTTGAATGATTTTATATTTATTATTTTTTTTTTACAATTTTTTCTTTTCGTTGAAATATTCATCGAATTCTAATTGAAAAAAAATAATAATAAATATAAACAATTGGTCAAACAATCTTTAAACGAGATTTAAACGAGGAAGATAATTTTGACAATTTAACTACGTACAGTGATTTTGTTTTCAATTTTCATTATTGCATCTTGAGAACAACCGTTTTCTGACTTTATACCAGCGAGGGGGTAAAAGCAAAGAGAGAGGAGAGAGAGAGAAAGAAAGAGCCCTTTTATACGTTTGCGCACTGTAGCCGCAAAATATGAAGGAGTGTGTATGTAGTATACTTATGTATTACCCTGCTTACGTAGTGCACAAAAGTAGAGTATACCACCGTTTCTTCGTGGCAGCCGTGCAAGTGAAGTAGGCCAGTTATATGCAGACGGTAGCACAATCGTTTACGATGTTATGCACATTTTAGAGATTTTAACGTATATTTGTAAAAGAAATTTGGTTATTTGATCATTTTTACTCGTATTTGTTTTTCTTTTTTTTTGTTTTAAATATCTGTAGGATAAAAAAAAATCACAACACCATAAAGAGATCGGAGTTGGAAAATTTCGTTGACAAAAGAAAAAATACTTCCTCTCCACCCCTCTCAAAGAGAAAACTAAGAAAGAAAGAAAGAAAATAAAAAGTAAGAAGCAAAGGATGCTTACAACGATATTATTAATAAATATTATCTCGCATAACCGTCTAACGGTATTCGCTCACATAATCTACTTTGCCCTCGCGAATAATTTTTTTTTCTCAAACCTCCGGCACACCGTTACGTTACGGTGTGTGTGTATGTGTGTGTGTGTGTGTGTGTGTGTGCAAGCGAAGCCCCCAGAGACGCGATTTTAATTAAAACGGGAGTACGTTATATGAGCATAATTTCTGTCGATTGCAAGCACAGCGGGTACGATCCAACGAGCTTGCCGAAGTGAAATGCAACGAAGCATGAAAGGGAGTCTACCCCAACAGTCAAACAAAATGTGCAAAGGATGAAGGAAGATTTGTAAGCTTTCTATTCTATAGAACAACAAGATTAGACAATGCCATTTCTGACTAAAGTAATAGAAAGTTCTCTTACTATAAAATTATGCATACATACATTCGTACATAATATATAGATAATACATAAATATAATTTTCATGAGTACACTTTCCAATTTTCAGCATTAAATAAATAAATTTTCTATATATTTTCTATTTCTTTCCTTTTAATATTGAAACGTGCCCAAGAGTCACACGTACTTCTTTCTATTTACAAAATAAAAAAACAAATTTTATATATATACTTTTTTCTTCATATAATTTTGCTAGAAAAAAAGGTAACCGAAATATTTACATAAAATTATGCTCTCGTGCAAAAATCATTGTTTGTTCGGTTAGTAGATTGTTTTTATTAATTTTTTTTATTTTTTATTGAATTATTATCCTTCAGTTCGCGAGACGATATTTCATATTTAGGTAAATAAAATTTTCAGAGATCGGATATGATGTACAGAAGGAAAATAAAACAAAAAAAAATTATATATATATATAGAAAAAGTATTTGTACGTGTTTTTTGGTAAATTTGAAAATATTGAAATAAAAAGTTTACGGTTCGAAAATGATATTTTTGTTATTTGTTTTAAAACCGGGAATAATGGAGCAGGGGTATATACTCGTCATATTACGTACATTTATATCGCACGTAATTTAAAAGAAACAGATTGCCAAGATTTATTTTGAGAAAAAAAAAAATGCAAAGAAATGGAAATAAATGGAAAGGAAAGGAAAGGAAAAGATTGTCTAACTACTCGTAAGAATGAAAAAGATTTGAAAAGTAAGAAAAGATGTGATAGAAAAACGAACACGCGATTTACTGTAGAAAGAGGAGGAGGAGGAGGAGGAAGAGGTGGGGTTGAGTGGATAATCATATAGCTTTTCCACGGTTTCCCTTTTGACCCATCAAGAAAAGGAGGGGCGAGCAGTACAAGCAGACATAATTGAAGGTAAACGTACAGGCTGTACAGAAAGCACATACAGAGACGAAAATTCACTTGAATAAGAGGCTACGCGTTATTCTGATTTATGTGTGTGTGGATCAAACGCTTTTCTAATTAATTATGTACCTTCATTCCTCGAGACGAACGATATATCTAAGTATGTATATTCAGAGAAAATACCATTCGTTATACGGATAGTCATAATTTCCCTAGGATGCTACTAGTTATATACATATATATACGTATTCTCTACATTTCGTAATTGCACGTTCTTGATTTTCCCTCTAAGGGGAAACAACTTGAACGATATGAAGAAATCGACTTAATTTCACGAATAAAGATCAATCCATAACCTCTGACAGCCTTTGATATTATTAACTATGACGTTATATTTTATCTATTATTAGGTTGTCAAATATGAAATGCAAAAAAATGCACACAATTGAATTGAAATTTGTTCCATTTCATATCTGACTCCCTAATATAATGATAAATTAATATTCTTCCTATAGAAATTTCCAAGTATTTTGGTTACGATTTGTGTATAAAATAATAGAAGAAAATATCCTTCATCATATTCCTTTAGTGGTTCTCTATTGATCGTTAATTTAACTCTACGATATCTTTTTGTTCGTATTAAATATATAACAGTTTTTTCTTTATCATACCTCCGGTACATATAGCTTTATTGATTGTTTTTATTTTCTATAAGTACACGACAATAGTTGTTGGTCTTATATATGTCACGGTGGATTTATTTTTTTTTTTTAAATATACTTACAGGGAGGGGGGAGGCAAAGTAGGAGAAAGGTATTTTTATTTTATTATTTACTTTTCTTTCTTCACTTTTTCGTTTTTCTTTTTATCTAAAGAAATTAATGATAAAATAAATAATATAAAATATTAAACGTCGTTTTCTCCGCGTAAACCTTTTAAGCTTAATTTAACTAACGGCATTTATTAAACATTATGATGAACATTTTGATAAACGATTATGAGGTAAAAATTGTAATATAAATTATCTCGGTTTTTAGCTCAATTACGCTTAATTTGTAAATATGGTTTTAACGTTGATTATAAATTATTAATTATTTTCTTTTTCGTTACAAAAATGATGGAAATTTTCTATGTAAGTAGTAAGAAAAAGTCACATTATTTACGCTTTACGATGCTTGTTATCATCATCATTATTATTATTGTTTAGTGAACGGATAAAAATCGGTTTGGAATAAAAAAGAGAATACCAACATAAGAAGAAGAAGAAGAAGAAAAAAAAAAGGAAAAAGAAGACGAAGAAGATAAGGAAGAAGAGAATCACTGGTGGTGGTATGGTCTGTTTACAAAGGTACCCACGATAGCTTGAAAGGAACTTCTCCCAGCATCCTTCTTTGTTTATTTTATTTTCATCTTTCTCTCTTTCTCTCTCACACACTCTTTCTCTCTCTCTTTCTCTATCTATCTCATCTTTCTTGGTACAGGGTATATACTTTCCCATTTTCTTTGGCCCTCGTCGAGATTCTTTAGCGTAATTACCCATGAGATCTCTTTTACTCTGAACTCCTACAATTTTTCTCTCTCTCTTTTTTTTTAAATCTTTTTTTCTTCTATATTTGTTGAAATGGAGGACGACGATAAAATCGATCTTTTAATATCTCTCTTTCTCTCTTTCTATATATATATAGGTGTGTATATTTTATGAATAAATATGATGAATATAATAAATATAAAAGAGAGAGATAAAAAAAAAGGTTGAATAAGATAGTTAGAAATAGAGAGATGGATAGAAAGAAAAAGAGAGTGAGAGAGAGAGAGAGTGAGAGAAGGAGTGAGAGAAAGTCAAAGAGACATAAAATCAGCAAAGGATGCTGTAGTGTAGAGGGGTATACACGTCTTGGGTTCGTTCCTACTCGGACGTTAATTACGTCTGTCCATGGAGAATGGAGTTCTGCGCGAAATACGGAGGGGCCAGCAGCACTACGGTGGTCGGCGCGAGTCGCGTTTGCTCTGCGCAACAAGTAAAGAACGATCAATACGCGATACCGAAAGGAGAGAGAGAGAGAGAGGGAATGAGAGAGAGAATGAGAGAGAGAAAGCTGGTGCAGCCCGGCAAGCAAGCAAGCAAGCAAGCAGCGCGATTCGCGACTCGCGACTCGCCGACATCGACACCCCCGTTAATAGAATCCTCGCATAATTACCTTGCCTTTTCGATGTTTTAACTAACGAATCGGTCAATTAATATACCACTTCCTCTCTCTTCTTTCTATACGATAATTGGAAAGATACGAGAGAGGGAGAGCTACGGTTATTTTTACGTCATTCAACTTATCAATTCGGTAATGCTTGCAATGACTTTTTAATATTATTCCTTGTTCTTTGTCTTTTATTTTATTTTATTTTATTTCATTTTATTTCCTGCGAATAAATGTTTCGTTTGGAGATATATCATTTTAAACTTTCCTCCCCTATGTAAATATTTTTTTCTTACACGTATTTACAAGTATTTACGCGTACGATTGTTATTTTTTCTTGTAAATTTTACTTCATTTTATCGTTATATAATTTTTCTTTATTTTTTTTGTATATTACCTTCGTATTTGAGGGAGGTTTTCTTTTATCATTTATTTGATAAATCTATAACACAAGTTATATATAAGTATAATTATATATTTTATCATCGTAATTGGAAAAGAGAGGATGTGAGATTTAATAAATTATTATTTTTTGTTAATAAAATTTGAAAAGTTTTATTAACTAGTTTATTCTTTTATTAAATCACCGATTCTCGATTGGGGTTGTATATTTTCAATTATTCCTTTATTTAATAAATTGAAAATATACGAGATTGAGATTATTATTATTGTCATCTTATTGATGTTTATCATAAAATGATTCAACAATCGTTTGCATTAAGCTAACGAAACTTTTGCAAGTTTTATTGTAAATTAAAATCTTCTTTAACCTCGAATTTCTCTTTCTCTCTCTCATTTTCTCTCTCTTTCTGTCTCTGGTTTACTCTATCGAATCACGACTTGATCTACGTTCCCTGCCTTCTCCGATTTACGCCACGATTCTCCCCACGGCACTCTCTATCCGCTTCGATTATCGCTCTCTATCTTCTCGAATCAGCCTCCTCCTCCTCCTCCCCCTACTTCTACCCCTTTCCATCCTTTCCTCCCACAGCTCTCTTTCTCTCGTGTCCTCGGAAATTCGAGTAACTTCGTCGTTCTCAACGTCATGATCGGCCCCGTTACCAGTCATGAAAACGATCGAATTCCGATAGCGTATAAATCGGTAATCAAGTTAAATCAAACGATTGAGAGAGAGAGAGAGAGAGAGAGAGAGAAAGAGGATATTTATTTTAAATGACTATGATGAAACGAACTGATCGAATTAACAATTTGATATTCGCTCATTTTCCCTATCCCTCAATTTAAAAGAGGATCTTTTAAATGTAATAGAACCCCTAACAAAACTAGCGTATCAATTATCTAATCATTCCGATCAATCATAAATTAAACTAAGGTTTTCTCAAATCTAACAAGTAGAATATATATTACATCTTTTAAGTCCACCGATATATCAGAAACGTTAATCCTTTGCGCTAGAAATGCCCATGGTACTTACATTGTATTTCGTCAAGTAGAAATGTAAACAAGATTGACGTTAAAAATATAATAATGGATAACGATAAAGACAATAAATGATACTGTATAATTTAATGATTAAATTATATTTACCATTATTAAATATATCTAGAGTTTCTGGAAGGAAACGATGAAAATAATTCCCGCTGAGTGCAAAAAAAAAAGTAGTTATTGATGCATAAGTGTTTGTTAATAAAGAGAAGCGCAATATTTTCTTTCAATGTTTTTACGAAGCAATGTGTAAAAAATGATAAAATCCCCAAATAAGGGATTAGATAATAAAGGGGGTGTCTTTGTTATCTTTCATCCGTAATCGATCATAATCGTTTCCTCGAATTATTTCTAGAGCCTGTTGGGACACTGAATAGGTTCGAGCCTCTTCAAATGTTCACGTTAGAATGATCAGAGCTGAACGAAGCAGAGGAGAAAATGGTTGGAACGGTTTGGAATTCCTCTCTCTCTTTCTGTTTCTCTCTGTTTCTCTCGATGAAATGAAAAGTTTATCACGTAGGTTTAGTGGGAGGAAAAGAAGGGTGAGTTGGCAGGGTGGGGAATGGGATAAGTGGGTGTGGGTATAGTTGTGGGATGAGAGAATAAGAGGGTGAGTAAGAAGGAAGGATGGTGTGCGTTGGCTTTCGCGGAAGTTGTCGTCGTCGTCGTCGTCTCTTTCCCTTATACTGGAATACACACAGAGAGAGAGAGAGAGAGGAAGGAGGAGACTTCGTTCGTTCTTGTAGTAAAGCAGCAACCAAGTTTAGATATAATGCAAGAGAATGACTCGGTGTGCCTTAGCAGCCTCGAACCATAGCCTTCGTTATGGCCGTTAAGTGGGTCGTAATCCCGAAAGGAAATTCCTCCTTGTGAAAGGGTAATGAGTCGCGTACGTGGTCGTGCACGTTGAATTCTTTAAACGTGGACATGTTTCCTCGATAGATGGACATGAGTTCTTTTATGATGGTTGTATAGGTGAGCAGGTAGATAGGTAGATACAACGATCGCCTCACAATTTTTTTCTTCAAAAAAAAATCACGATTATCAATATAAGTATCATTATTTACACCTACAGTATGTGGATACCCAATGTATAAGGTTTAATATAAATATGTATGAGAGGTTATATATATACGTATAAGTATATATTATTTAAATGTATGAGTCACCAACGAAGGATGATAATCCATAGGACGAGCCAGGGTGTAATCCATTTTTTCCCGATCAAACAGATGGTAACGCGCGAGGGCCGGAAGGATCGGGCTTCATAAATAAGAGGATGAGGATGAGTGATACGTGGAACGAGGGATATAGGACTTTTATTTTTCTTTCTTTCTCTCTCTCACACCCTTCTCTCTCCATCTGAATATGAATCGAGCGAGTGCGAACAATGCCTCCATTCTATTCGCGGATCAATGTTGATGGAAGCTGGGCTATGACCGACGAATATAAAATTGTTTTTTACCCCGACCACGTGGGTTTGAAAGAATCGATTGACCGTAAGAAGAAGTAGACGCGATCTGGTGGTGGTTGTACCTTAGCTTGTACCTTTCACATAGATATATGTAAGTACGTGCATGTATTATATACACTACGATGGCTACTATAGAAGAGAACTAGATCAAAAATTTAAAAAACGATTGGCGAGAATCAACGAACGAACGAACGAACGAACGAATGAAAGAACGATAGAAACGAACACGTAATTACAGTTTCTCTTATCAGTAGTAGTAGTAGTAGTAGTAGTAGTGACTTTTCTTTTCAAGCATGCTTCGAGAACGATGTGGACCGCCCTGCTAACGGCATTAATGCCCGTAACGAGTGCTAGGTATACTGGGTCGCGATCGATATTACGCGCTCTGAAAAGAATACGCAATAACGAGCTTCCCGCGTAAAACCATAGAAATTGTGGTGGTGATGGTGATGGTGGTTGGTGGCGCGTGGCTTTACCTCTCCTGATGTTAACGGGAAAGCTTCCTACATTCTTTCTTTCTTTATCTATCTTTTTCTTTCTCTCTCTCTTTCTATCTTGACGTCCGGAGGCTTTTTCGAAGATACATTGAGATTTCCGAGAAAGGAGGAGAAAGAGACTCTGAGCGCCGGGGTTGGCACGTCAGGAGAGATAAAAGAGGAAAAGCTGGAGAAAGAGGGAAAGGGAGAAAAGGGAGACAAAAAGAGAGAGAGAGAGAGAGAGAGAGAAAGTGAAGGGAGTAGAGGATCCGTCGCCGAGAGTCGGATATTCATAAAATAACTTCCTCCGCGCACGCGGTGTGCCCTCTCTCGTGTTCCCTTTTTCCTTCTTTCTCTCTTTTTCCCTTTCTCTCTCTCTCTCTTTCTATCTATCTATCTATCTTTCTTTTCCTCTCTTTCTCTTTCTGGCTTTCGGTCCGGGGCAAAAGAGACTCGCAGGCACAGGGGCGGCACCATGGCACCGAGCCAGCTTTACCTGCAACAAGGTACCTGAATTATCGCGAAATTTCGGTAATCCCCAAATGGGTTCGGTGTAACGGCGAGAGATCGTGGAAGATGGTTCTTTTGGGTGAGATCAACGTCTGTCCTGTATCGTAATAGGGAAAAGCTATCGAATTTTCCCAGTTTCCCAGACCGTTTCGTCGAAATCGGAATTGGGAGGAGGAGGGGAGAGAAACCGCAATGGACAGATCGACTTGGAGAGTTTAACAATTACCGTCCTTCGGATTCTGATTGACGGTGTAATTATACGATGTTTCGTGAAATGTTAACCGATCGCTACGAAAAGATACCTATCGTCGTTCGTTTGTTCGTTCGTTTTACTAGTGATAACCAAAACTATTATTTTTAATCTCTTATTCTCGAATTATCTATCGTTATCGTTCTATTTGATGACAAATTTTTCCTTGGACGTTTTATCATTGAACTCTGGTCGTTAATAGTGTGGCACTGAGAAGGTTGGTAGTTGTTGTATACGTGTATGATAAACGAAACAAGGAGTAGAGATAGATCGATGGTGAGAGAAGAAAGGGCTGGTTCTCGTAGGACGGAAGAACACAGTGTTCTCTTCTTCTTCTTCTTCTTCTTTATTGGGTCATTAAACGAAGGCATTTCTGCTACGTTGACATGATTAAACGAAAACGTCGGAGTTATATTAGTGCGGTACCTATGTATAGAACCGTACAATAAACCTGTACCAAGATATTGCGAGGGTGTATGCGTTACTATGAGTAAGAGAGAGAGAAAGAGAGAGAGAGAAAATATACATAGAAGGTAGAAGAAGGATGGATGGTGAAGAGGAGAACTATAGAGGGAGACTCTTCGGTGTGGTAGAGTTCAAGGGTCGCTAGTAACAGTGGGAAGGGTGAGAGTAGACAATGAGCATACGGCAACAAAGTTATCATGCCGCCGAATGGCTGAAGGAATTATTCACAAGCAATCTGTCGTAACCAAGTTAATTTTCACCTCTCTCTGATCTGCACGCTTCTGCTTCATCCCCTCTCTCCTCTCTCTCTCTCTCTCTCTTTCTCTTCCTCTCTTTTCGTCCCATCGTCGTTGTCGTCGTCGTCGGCAGCAGCCATTCATTTCATCCTACACTTCGTGAAAAATCTGCATATTTAAGCTCGAACGAGCTGGCTAGCTTTTACCGATGTGCTTGCCAGCTAGCCAGGATAGGAGTTGAATGAAAAATGTAAGAGATGGAGAAAAAATGAGAAAGAAAAAACGGAGAGAAAGGATAAACAGGGTATAGAAAAAGAAAAAGATAGAAAATACAATAGTTTCGAACAAATAGGTAAAAAGAAAGGACGAAGATATCAAAGGGCCTATATAGACTGGCATCAGAATGTCACCTCCTACCTTCCTAGTACTTGGCAATATTCGGTAGAGCATAGGAAGCACCCCTTAGTGTCTCCCAATGCTATTTTCCCTTGACAACGTTCGAGATGTCGATGCGTCGATGCCGCCATCGCTTTACCCCGGAGTCTGCTTTTATAACTTTATCGATGATAGGACATTCTAATAAATGGACTATTCGAAACGCGTGCCCTTTGTCTGAACTCTATCTATCGTGAATGCATAGTCGTGATTAAAACGGACGATTAAAGAGAGTGAGAGATACCGTAAATCGATTTGCTTGATAAGAGAGAGAAAGAGACACAGATATAGAGGCAGACGATGCGCAAAGCAAGCTCATTACGTTCTCCTAATCGTACCTTTCGTTGCACAGCAGCGAGAATCAATTTATCCACGGTGAAAAGGTAACCGTTCATTCAGAGAACGAGAGTGAGGAGAAAGAGAGAGAGAAAGATGTAGTATCATCTGAATGATGCCAGTCAGGTAGAATCGATTCCTACACTTAAAGCTTCGTTTAGAAGCTTTCCTTATAGAAAAATGACGCCTGCAGTCTGCTAAATGCGTCCCATTTTATAACAGAAGGTGCTCGAGTTGGTCGGTAGTGGTGGTGGTGGTGGTGGTTGCTACCAATCTAGCCAACCGTTCTGCTTATTGCCGCTAATCTTTCGACTTTTTGTCATTAACTCTGACTAAAGGGAATAAAGGAGAAGGCCAACGAAAGAGAGAAAGGAGACAGATAAGTAGAGGTTGCTTCTAGAAATGCGCTCATTATCAGTTTCTTGAAACAAAGTGTGACACCACGAGAAAAGCCGCTAATGATAGTAGCAACGTGACTTACAGCGACTTTCGAAGTAACTGCTGTTACCTCTCTCTCTCTCTCTCTCTCTCTCTCTCCCTCTTTTTTTTTTCTTTTTCTTTTTCTTGACAGGATACTCGAACACGTGGCTAAAAGAGAAGTCAGGATTTTCAAGTCCTTTCTACTCGTCAAGAAAAGAAGCAGCAACAGCACCAGAACAGGAAGAATCTCTCATTAATAAAAAAAAAGGAAAACTACTAACTAGTAAGTTATCTTGAAAGAATAAAAATAAAAAGAAGAAAACAAAAATAAAAAAGAAAGAAGGAAAAAGAAGAAGAAGAAGAAGAGAAAGAAAAAAATAAGTTTCTTTCGTTATCGTCTTCAAGTTCATCTTATAAATGCTGAGAGAGGAAGGACTTTAATGAAAAGCCGAAGAGAAGACTTCCTTTACGAAAGAGATATACGAAAGTACGTTTTACGAAATATTTGTCGCTCGTTAGTCTGGAAAATATGAAATAAAATGTGGAGTCAAAGACTCAGAAGACTCAGAAGACTCAGAAGACGAGAACGAAGACGAAGAAGTTCTTCCACCTTTTAAGAGTTTCGCGCGTTTCGAAGAGACGTTGATCTGACGTCAACTTTGTAGTAAATAGTTTAAAAAAAAAACGTATGGAATTCATTGCTCGGTATATCTTTAAAGAAACGATCCTAGAAAGACTTCCGTAATCGTATTACGTGTCGAATGGTACGAACTCGTAGGATACTTTTTTTTCTTTTTATACATATATATATTATGTTCCCTTCAGACTGAATTCAAAGATTTTTCAAAAGGTATCACACCCTGAGAGAAAGAAAAAGAAAAACTAAAAAGGAAGAAGAGTGCGTTGATATATAATTGATGGTAAGAAATATTACTATTTATATATATAAGTATTGGTTTAATATTGTAAAATATAAATTGTTAGTATATTTATAATAAAATACCGAATGATATACAAATAAAAAAAATTCGTTATTTGAAGTTTGAAATAAATATATAAATAATGAATTTCTTTTTCCCCAACCTAATATAAGTCATTCGATGCCAAAAAACAAAAAACAAGGAAAGAAAAACAAAAGAAACGGTAAATTCGACGAAGATAATAATATTACTTATTAAATCCATTAAAAAAAAATCAACAACTCTTCGATATTGCGGGAAAGTATCGCGAGCACGCGTTCACCGAGCTAGCTCTATATGTGTACGTAACTTCCGTAACAAATTCGATTAGACAATAATGGTCCAGCCCGGCCATCTCGATCGAGTAAACGAGCAGAGTAGTATGTAAGTACCGATCGAAGGACGAAATTCGATAGGGTGATGCTTCCTACGTATAGGTATATACGCACGCACTTTGTAGTACACGGTACGGTAGTCTCCTCCTCGTTACAAAGTCCAGTTCAGCGAAGTGTAGGAGAATCGTCAATGGTAATACCACGATTATGTGGGTGGACGCTTTCCGAGAAGATGTGTTCGAATTCAAGGCGATTAAAGTATCTGCTATAGAATGAGAGGGAAAGAGAGAGAGAGAGAGAGAGAGAGAGAGAGATCGTCTCAAAGCCTCTGTGAATATATATTCTCTCGCGTAAACGCATTTGCATGAGGACGCGTTCGTGGCTGCAAGGTGGAAGAGGAGGAGGATGAGGAGAAGCTTGATCAAAGGAGGAAAAATATTCAATCTCTTTAGGGGAGGGAGTGTGAGAGAGAGAGAGAGAAACAAAGAGTTCGCCATGTGAGTTTGTTATGGTACGGGGGGGGGTTGGTTGGTTGGTTGGTTGTGTACGAGATAGAAAAAACGAGAGAGAGAGAGAGAGAGAGAGAGAGTGAGACAAAGAGTGGTGAGACAGGTGAAAGAAAGGGAAAAAAGCATAAGGTAAAAGAAAAACGATTTTGTTCTCGTTTCGCTTATCCTCGGAACGTTCGACGAAGCGGCCAGCGGCACCAGCACCACCACCACCAGCACCACCACCACCAGCACCACCACCAACGGCAGAAGCAACAGCAACTAGCTCTGCTCTGCTCTTCTTGTGGTTCTAGCTAGCCCGAGCATTCCGACGTCTCCTCACCCTCCCGATGAATATTAATCGGTGCGATATCGGTTACGCTTTTGCATAAATTTCCATGCGGCTTGAGTTGTTGGCGTGCTCACGTTCCTACGTACCACCACCACCACCACACTCTTCCCACTCTCTCTTTTTCCTTCTATCTTCTTTGGTTACCCTCTTCTACTACCCTGTTTGTCCGCTCCGTTGCAAGCTTTTTTCTCTACTTCTTCTTCCACCACCACCTCCTTCTTCTCCTTTGTTGCTCTTTTCTTGACTCCCCTCTTTTCTCTTAGTCATAAGTTTTACTTGTTTTTCTCGTTGACGTCGCCGTCATCGTCGCCGTCGTCATCGCTGTTGTTGTTCCTGTTGTTGTTATTGTTATTGTTGTTCCTCTCGTCTCAACATGTTCGCGAAATGACGATTAATGGACGGCCCTGAAAGCTTTCGTGTTCCCCTTTCCGTAATGCTTGCAACCCCCGTGAGCTTTCGCCTCTCTTTCCCTTCGTCTTTGTCTTTCCCTTTCCTCTTTCTTTCTTACTCTCTGTTTCCCTCCCCCCGTCTATTTCTTGCTAGCAAGTTCCTTTCCCTCTTTATGCGCTTGCTCCGCCATATCCTGTCACTCAAAAGTCATGGATCAATGACCGAATTAGATGTGGAAAAGCAGGTTAAAACTTTGCTCTCGTTGCCAGTTCTTCGACGTATACGTATCGTCCGATCGCCGACATAAAAGCTTCCATTAAAGTCTATAAAGCGTTGGAATTTGGTGATACGCGTCGACGGGTTCATTATTAAACTGGAAGGAAGCATCCAGGATAGTGTCATTTACTTTTCAGTTTTCTACTCTCGATCTAGATTATCAAAGATTAATTCATTCTCTCTTCTTCTCTCTCTCTCTCTCTATCTCTCTTCTGCCTATCCATCTAAATCTATTGAATTTTGTATCGTATCTAATAGCATCAAAAGTAGCGCGATTCTTCGGTCAAAGTGCAATGATCGGAAAACTACATTCGGTTAACTTAACAAACCCTTCACGTAGTAGTAGCAGAATTTTCTATCCGTTAGACGATTCCGGTCGATCGCTCAGTGTTTAATTGGCCCGATTGCTCCGACAAAGCCTCGACCCTACGGATTTAATAAATGAATCTTTTTTCTTCTTCTTCCACTCTCTTTCTCATGCTTTCAGGCTCGAGGCGAAAGTGAAAAGAGAATATAAAAGGGGGAAAAGAAGAAAAACGTTCGAGTCGTTAGAAGGGGTCGAAAGAAAATAAGGATACACGAGGGAAGAAAAAAGAAGAAAATAAAGGAAGAAAAAGAAAGAGAAAAAGAAGAAGAAGAAGGGGATGGGGGAAGAGGAATGATGCCAAAACGGGATAGGAGGAAAATTCGATAGCTGTTGGTTGGAATTCCACGATGGATTTTCGTACAACACGTATTCGAGTAGCCTGCGACATATGTGCCCACCCTAGGGGAGGGATAGTAGTCTTACCACCCGTTCGTGTTGAATCGACTATTCGTGCGTGTTCTACCTTAGACACTATTTTTCTTCTCGAGCTCTGTTACCCCGCAAGCACCACCGGACTGGCTAGCCATTCTGTGGTCGCACGAAAACGATACCACAACGAATTGATATTCCACGAGGTTCTTCTCGGTCTACCCATCTACCAACCTTTAGCATCCCTTCCTCCCTTGTTTTTCTCCACCAAACCTAGAATCGCCACGTTTTCTTGTCTTTTCTTGATGTTTCAGCTAGTAGACGATAAATTTTCCCTTTATAAGAAATTTACTCCTATCCGAGGGACAGTACCAAAGGTAAAAATATCTTTCTAATATATTATAAAATAAATAAATAAGTAAGTAAGTAAATAAGTAACTGGCCATGAATAGACATTTTAAGATCATCGTACAGGTACATCAAATTCCAAAGCTTTTGTGTAATGCGACCTGCTTTCAGAGAGAGGAAACATTCCTTTAGGCAGAATCGACGACCGCCAACAACAGCGGAAAGCGCGTGCGGAGATATCCGGTGTCCTCTTAACAAGGGAGTCGAGTATCTTTCATCTCGAGTCGATCGAATTACGAGTAGAAGGAAGAAAGGAAGGAAGGAACCTGGGAAACGGGTAAAGGAAGAATATACAAAGGAGAGTTTCAATAGACGACGAAAACGACTACGACAACTACGACGACTACGAAGTCTAGAGAATACAAACCGCGAGTGAGAGAACGGCTGGATATCGGTGATACGTCTATAATATCCGATGAGTATCTAACCAAAGCAAGCGTTCATATCCGCTAAATATCCGTTCAATATCGATCGGTCATTTCAATGAGCATCGAATGTTGGGCTATACGCTTTATATAGAACTCCTACTAATTGCTTTGTATTTCACGAAATAAATGACCGAGCTTTGAAAAAGAACAAAAAAAACAAAACATTATAAGAGTTTTATTGTAGTTTTTTATTTTTTCTTCCAAGTTTATATATCAACAGTTTTTATTTTGTCTTATCTAATCGAAAAAAGGTAAGTCTCGTTTATATATTTTTTGTTCTTTTACACGATCATACTTATAATTGAACATACTTCTCATAACTTTTTTCGATTGATATAATCACATAACGATCGTTGACTAATCGAATAAATAAAAGGAATATCTTATATTTAAACCTATTAGGAATAAAATATCTAATCGACATGTATTATAATATATTAAAGATAAAGTTTTACATATACATATTGATCTTCGATTTATTAATAAATAAATATGAAAAGGGACACACACACGGATCCACACCCACGAACCTTGGGTCTCTACTGTTCTGGCCGCAGAGCATATAGCGCCACGTTCTCTGTTCTCTGTTCTCGTGACAGGACACTTTCGTGTTTACCGTCAAATAAAATACTTGAAAGAAAGGACTTACCGTTCAAGAACGAGATATCCAAAGTTGCCAGGGGCAGCGAAGATGTAGGAATTGGTCGAACACGGTGGAGCACGTTGGTGGATCCATCGGTAGAGTAACAACTCGTCATGGTGTAAGATTCGAATAGTTGGACGAGGAGTTGGAGGATACAACTACTAATACTATAACTAATACTATTACTACTATTACTATTGTTATCAGGATTTTCTTCGTCCTCGAAACGAGACGAGGTCCCGCGCTATCCAAGCACGAGATACGCGGCATCGACCTGACAGCTCAGCTTGAGAGTTTAAAATTCTCGATCTCTTCGTATTTTTCTCGATGATGATGATGATGATGATGATGATTACTATTCTTTATCACAAAAATAATACTTCCATCTTCTTCTTCTTCTTCTTCTTCTTCTTCCTCTCGTTTATTATTATTTAGTATCTTCTAAGTTCCTTTTTACACTGTATTATTTTAATATACGTTGATATTAGAATCTCACTTTTTTTTTTTAAATAAGAGACTCTAAGAGGAAAGAAAAAAAAAGATAAAATGTAAAAGTAAACTTAGTAACTTGGTGACGAGGAAGAAGGAATAGTGAAATACAATAATAATAATAATAATAATAATAATAATAATAAGAATAATAATAATAATAATAATAATAATAATAATAATACAAGAACGATCCCGAGTGTCCGCTTCGGATCCGCACTGACGCGAGATTCGTCCGTCTACGACGTGGAGCCAGCATCCGCGGCAACATCATCCCCCACCTGAGGTTCGTTGGTTGGCTCACAGCGGGGGATAAGAGAGGTCCGATCGTGGCCGGGGTAACTCACTGCGCAAAATCCTACTGCTGCACCCCTCCTTTCCACTGTTATACCCAAGCATCGCTTCTTCCTCGTTCTCCACCTCAACGAAGCCGAGGCCGAGGCCGAGGACGCCTACGTGGCCAATCATTTCTTCTATACCTTCTGTACATTCGAGGTCGTATTTTCTACTAAATCTTTTTAACCCTTATATCTCCCAATGACTAAGATCATTCTCCAAGTTCACAATTATTTTTAATCTTTCTGACCTTCCAATGTTTCTCTCGAGTATTTATTATTTCATAGTTGTTCGATATACAAGGTTTTGAAGAAATCAGGAAAGATGGAAAGAGAGAGAGAGAAAATAAAAAATAAATTAAATGAAAAATAAATTTAAAAACGTTTCTAATATCGAATAAGTTGAAGTATCTTAAAAAAGTTTTACCACGTAAGAAAGTATACACGAAGTTCTCTTGAAAACTCGTCCGACGCACTCACTCACTCACTCACTCACTTCCCCATCTCTCTTAGCTTCTATCTCCTGTTTGGTACTCCAGGACAGACGAGGAGTCTGTCTGGGAGTGGCAAAATGGCGTAAGCGTCTTTGCAAAATGAATTTTATCCTGAACTAAGAGAGGAAGAGTGGTAGAGGAGCGGCAAGGAGGGGTGTTTCGAGGATAGGGTGGTCTAGGTAGAAAGTTAACCGGTCGTGCAAGAATCGTTTCGAAAGTAGACACCTGTCAGAGTTTCCGGATGTAGTCGGAGAAGCAACTTGGAAGACGCCGTAAGGTGGGGATAAGAGCCAAAGGAAGAAGAGATGGGGTGAATGGGGTATGGGGTTTGGGGTTGCGGGTGTTCGCGGAGGGTGACGGTGCGCGCTCGCTTATTTACCCGGCTGGATCGTTTCTGTGTCGTTTGCATGAGAGAAACGCGTAAGGATTTCCTCGGTCAAGGTATTTCGAGGCTTTTCTCAATTCTTCTCAGTATTTCTCTTTCTCTTTCTACTTTGCCACTTCCATTGTCAAGGAAATGGCTCTTGATTCTCTTTAACTGCTTTCTGTAGCAATCACTCGTTAAAAGTTTCTATTTAATTATACCCACTATTCTATTGTTATTATTATTATTTTGACAAATCATAGTTAATATTTCAAACGTTATACGATGGGAACGATAAAGACATAATTCTATGATACGGAGATGATCAAAAGAAGTACGGAAATGGCGTAGACAGTGTGGTTAACGTTTATCGTTCCACGTTCGCCCCGCTCGGTTAAAACCACCGATCAAATAATGGACGTTTATGTCAGGACGATCGATTGAACCTGGAGTGAGAGGGAGGGAGAGAGAGAAAGAGAGAGAGAAAACGAGAAAGAGAGAAGGAAAGAGGAAAAATAGGGAGAGGAAGAGCAAGAAACAAAGGTGAAAAAGCGGAATGAGGGGAAAAACGTTGGGGAAAGAAAAATAGAAAGGGATGCGAAGGGTGAAACGCAGGTGGACCCTTTTACGCCAGTAATTAGTCACTTCTTTTTTCCTCTGTGCGTGCTATGACGGCTACAATTACAAATGAATGCGTGATAAATATCCGGGTTGAGATATTTTACCTATTTCAACTCTATACCATATATGGATATATATACATAATACATTTCCTTTCATTAATAATTCTGCTCCTTTGATAATGTTTCCCTTACTATCGGTAATATTTGCTTACGTGATGCGCAAACGTTTCCTTGTTTATAATGAAACAGATTATACTTTTCCTCTTCTATTCGTTTTTCCAATGTTAGTTCTAAAGCTGGTTGAGAAGATTCGAGCAACGCGTTGATTATCTGAATGATCATACAAAAAGAAAAATTGTGTTTTAGATAGATAATGATTTTGTGTATAAAAGAGGAATAAATAAATAAATAAATAAATAAATAAATAAATAAATGAAAAGGAAAACAGAATACGTAAAAGAAGTAGAAGAAGAAGATAATATAGTAACACGAAGAATATATTTCTGAGAGAATTTTTTTTTTCTTACATTACCATCGTAATCTAGTTCCTTGAGATATTCAATATTTGAATCCTCGATTTTCTCTCAAGTTTAGTTTTAAAAAATCCAAATCTCCGAATAATACGGAGAATAGAGAAAAAAGGAAGGTATTTAAATACACCGAGATCGTTCGTATTCTCATTGTCAGATAACTGATATTCGAGCATCCGTAAAATGAAAGAAAAAAAAAAAAAAAGAAGAAGGAAATAATAACAGGTTTAGTTGGCCGTTTGAAGACGATACGTAGAAAGAGAGGGTAGATTGGATTAAACCGATGCGAAAAATCAAAAGGAAATGGATGGAAATAGAAAACGAAGTTCGATGGAGCAGCAAGTAGAGGAAGAAGAAGAAAAAGAAGATAAAATGTGTGTGTGTGAGGGGAAAGAGAGAGAGAGAGAGAGAGAGAGAGAGAGAGAGAGAGAGAGAGAAAATTGGGAAAGAGAAAAGGGGGACGAAGGTACGAAAAGAGAGAAACGATACTACTTACTTTATTTTCCAGACCATTGGTCAATAACGAAAAGACCGCGATGTCCCTGGTCACGTGGTCGTTTTTCAAGGCAAGTCCCATAAGGATAGCGAACATACACTTTCTACTTTCCGTGAACTTCTCGACAGCTCGTAGTGCACCCTCCAAAGTGAGGAAATCCTGGTAATAGGCAAAGTATTTCGTATATAAGCGTGGAAAATCTGGAATTCGTTCATCCCCATTGGCATTCAACGGGCAAGAGAGTTTCGTTCGTTCGTTCGTTCGTTCGAAAATAAGAGGGGTGACATCGATTTTGCTCTCGCACCCTCTCGATGGATTACGCATCGGGCTTGTTCGCGAGTGCCGATCTTAACGAACCCCATTCCAAACTTTCTAACTAAACGATGTAAATCAAACTTTCCTATCTTGAATAGGGACGGAGTTTAAGGACGACGAGTGTTTCGATCCTACTCAAATATTTTGCTTATTTCTTCCAAAGTAATTTTAAGTTCTAAACCTGAATGGGAAGGGGGGATATTGATTCTATATATTTGTCAATAAAATTCTACCTCGACATTTATCTATTGTTTCTTTAACGATTTTTCATTTTCTTTCTTATTTCTATGAATATAAAATATAACAAATGTTTATTTCTCATTTAACCCGTTTTTTTGACATTTACCTTAACTAATATCGGCAAGCCAATAAACGGTACGTCATTTTGAAACTTCAAATCTCGTATAACGAGATCATCGGGTGTTAATTCACTGATGTCCGTTTTTGCCGTTAGTATTCCCTGATAGATTTGATCTCTATCGGAACCAAGGGAAGAGATTCTCTCGAGAGTTTCCATAATTTCACGATCAAGTGGTGTGGTTCGGTTAGCTTCTTTCGAGAATTTGCAAGTATCCAACAATATAGGACCTAATCGAAACGTAGAAATGATATTAAAGTTTATTATATTATTATATATAATTAATTGTCTATCACATCGTTAGATCTTATCATTGTCTTCTATCCTTAAGAATATTAGAAGAAAAAAAGAAAGTATATCCGAACTCTTTGTTATCTTTAAACAGATTTTCTAACAAAGCGTTACTAATTTACTATTGTAGTAGTATATACAGTATTAGTATTAGTATTAGTAGTAGTAGTAGTAGTAGTATTTCAGAGTGGCGTTCGTTGTACTTGAACGAGGCAAGTCCGCATGTTTAATCCTTCGGCATTAGCGGGAAAACGAGAGAAAGCAGGTAGGTTCTCCCTAATGGCTTTATAAAATATGTAACTTGTGAAATTCTGTATTCCTTTCGAGTTCGCGTCCACTTGTTCAACGTTCTTTCCCTTTCAAAGAATGATATAATTCAACGTTTAACAAAAAAGATAAACAAAGAAATAAAAACATTGAAAGATAAAGGATATTATTTATTTGGTCAGGATTTATGAATATATATATATATATATATATATATATATATAGTATTATAAATTAAAAATTAATATAATAAAATATCAGTATAAATCCTAAGTAGTCAATATTACTACCAATAAATCTAGAAATTATAATAATAAATATTAGCTCAATCTGTTTAAGAATATAAACAAACTAATAATATTTCTATTTGAGAAAATATTCAATATATATTTAAACTAAGCGTATTCTACGCAATATAAATAAAAAACCCAAAGAATAAGCAACGAATAAGAAAAAAAAGAAAGAAAAATTGAACAAGGCTGGAAGAAGAAGTAGAAGAAGAAAGAGCGTTCGATAGAAGCATCAATAATTTTTCGTTGGATCCACCCGGAAGACTTTCGAGTCCCTTAGGATTGTCGATTTTCAAGGAAAATGGACGAGTAGAGGAAGTAAAGCAGGAGGAGGAAGAAAAGGATGAAAAGGAGGAAGAGGAGAAATGTAAGGAAGGTAAAGGGAGGAGGGTTAGGCTCCGAAGGTATACGATGGAAGGAGGAAAAACTTGCCTCGTAAGAAGTTTGCCAGCCACGCGTCGACGGCTTCGGGATGTTTGATGAGAAGGTTGTGCGCTACTAGAGTGGCGCAGCTGCCGACTGGCTCTAAGTGAATCGTTTTACCGTGCCAGGGCCAAGATGCGTCCTGAGGATGGTGATCGATAATCTCAACGACCGAGTTGACCAACGTCATATCTTCGTTCCCCAGGACATGATGATCAACGAGTACGACTTCTATTTTATTCCCATTTACAATGTTCCAATCTATTTGATCTCTATTGAAACATAATTACAAACATCAAGGTGATAATACATCTTTCGTTTCACAGTTTTGCCCTCGATAGCAACGTAAAGCAATACATTTTATTTATTAAAATCTCCCAAACATCAAAACTTTCTAAAAATATTCTTTCTTTCTTTCTTCTTCTTCATAATGCAAGATTTTCGATTTGAGTAGAATATTTTTTTCCTGAATTCCGTTTAATCTTTCGCATTTTTTGAATGTATGTTTTATCGATCTTTTTTTTAATAAATTAAAATTAATAATAAATCAATAATAACAATAATAATAATTATTACTTATCAAGAATAAATGTTTCGATTAAAGTGTAAATGGACTTAGGCCACTTTCAAAATAAACGGTTGAAATGGAGCAAATTTCAATTCAATCATGTGCATTATTTGTTCCATTTCATACTTGACAACCTAATATATATATATCTTTAAATTAATATCCGATATAAGGATTTATAATTTATTGGTCAAATGCAATCGATTAAATATCTCGATAGAAGAAATATATGATTTAAGATTACTTCTATAATTATGGGCACATATGAATTAAGATCATAATTGATCGAAAGAAGATGAAAACAATCAACGATTAAATATCTTTTATCAAATACAAGGTAATAAAGTATTTGTAAGAACGAGTTTATCGAGTACTTGGCATCTCATTTACTTCTCGTTGTAAATTAATTAGAATCGTTTATTGTTATGACATTGTACAAGTCAACTTTAAACAAAGTTAAATGATTGAATATATTTGAAAAAGTTAATGTCCACAAATCGAAAATACGATGCATGAATTAATGGCTGGCTATTGTAACTTTGAAGATAACATTTTGAAGTATACATTTCTTTAATGGATTCAAATAATCGTGAGTTTATTTTCATCTTTATTCATGAACGTCAATTGAAATCTTCTAACTGTATATGCAAAAAAAAAAAATAAAAAGGACTGTATTTACGGAAGAGAAGTATTTGTCTTAGCTTTTTAGATATAAATTAAAGAAAAAAAAAAAGAATATAGTTTCCGACAATTGGGAGAAAATGTACGCTAAACTCTTTTACATATTAATATATACATAATATATATGTACATACCTAAACGTTAAAAGTTCGTATGAAATTCCATGCTGGCGGAAATAATAAATGACTTCGGTCTTAATTCGAAACTCTTTTTTGGTAACGTTTAATATAGGTAAGATTGCAACATTTTCATGATTTTTCTTCTTTTCATTTAAATATTCGCATAATCCTTGTGCAAAAGTACAAACTGCGGAATCCAAGTCGCAGGATTGGTTTCCAAGAACGATACGGATTTTGGAATATTCAGATAATTTTGTCTAAAAGAGAAAATTATCGATATTAAATATTAACGGATGCGGGAAGGGGTGCTATAAGCATTTTCGGAAAATCGATTTTTTTGCATTTTTTTATAATTAAACATTTCAAGAGTGTTGTATCAAAATTTCAAGTCAATCAAAACAAACCTTCCGAGGTTAATGATCTTCAAGCTCTTCGCAAAAAATTTTAAAGTAAATAAAAAAAACTAAGAAAAGAACGTAGCAGGGAGGAAAAACTTGTTTTTTGATAAAGAATTATTTATTTTTTGATTTCTGATAATTCTATGCTGAGATATCATTGGAACCGCAAAATCATCCTTTTTTAAAAAGCGTCCTCACAAATGCTCTGGTCACCGGGTTATTACTCAATACTTTTTTACAAAAAAATTACAGAATGTTTTTCGATTGATGCTTTGTAATATACAAAACATTTGAATATATTTACTTACAAGGAGAGTATACCAAATTCATCGCTGGGTTTTGCTTAAAATGGCACGCAACTTATAGACCTTGACTAGTACATCATTATGCTAAATTATTATACTCCTATCGTCAATCGTTTTTAAGATATTTGCGATTAAATGTAAGCATAACGTTCTTGAAAAAAATAAAAAAAAGAATTAAATCAAGGACGGACGGACTTGAACACACGACCCCAAAATTGGTAAAATTTTTAGTTTTACAAAATTTGTAAAACAAGTGTTCTTTTTTACCAATTATACCCTTACCATCCTTTAAATAATTTTATAAAAATATATAAAAATATATAATAGTACATTGAAAAATAATAATTTTTTATAATTTGTAATAATTTATGTACATCTTTAAATTATTTGAAATTTAATCTCGAATTAAATAGAATCGATAATCGAAAATTATTTTCTATTGATGCCACTAGAGGTCAGCTGCGACTTGAAAAAAAGAAAATGCAGTTGCATACGTAATCCAACGATAGATAAAAACGATCGATCGATTTGTAGAATAAAAAAAAAATAAAAATAAAACGATTGAATATATGATATATATTAAAAAGATAACAATTTGTGTGTTTTTTGGTATTACTTACTAGAGCCGATTTCGATGCAGCAAGAAATGTTTCCATAATTTCACGTTATTTCTAACCGTTTAAAAGTCACGACAAATATTATATATAATAAATATTTTCTAAGAATTTATGAATTCAAATATTAGAAATTAGATTTCTTTTTAAAATAACAGTGTTTAATAAAAAACCAATCATAAATACGAAGTTGCACGTAACGTTAATCACAAGAACACTGGTTGATATGTACCACGTGAAAATAAACATAACCTGTAGGATAATATGATAGATATTATATATGTTTGATTTTGTTAACAATTTAATAATAATTAAGAAAAATCTTCATAAGAATTTTGTGAATATAAAATAACATATGTCATTCTTAAAAATCAAAATATTATTTGTTTAAGTTGTAATTTTCTACTTTATTTTTATCGCTAAATAAATATCGCGACCTATATTACCGGCAAGATAATCAAAGAATCTGACAGAATGTCTAAAACATAAGGTTACCGCCATCTGACGTTTCTTTATTTACATTTAGCAATATTTTTTAAACGTGGGTAAGACGCGTTTTTAAACGTAAAACAAATATTTTTTAAACAATCCGATATCGTTCTTGATTTTTTTAGAGATTGTAGGAAGTCTAAAGGACAATATTAGTCCAGTCAATCTAGCATTTTGAGAGGATGTTGCTCCTACCTAGGAGCAAAAAATTTTAAATGATCCGGAAAGTGGTCTACATTAAGATGTGCATTATGCGAGCTTAATTAACAAATGCCGCAATTTGCCGTTTTCTTTAAAAAATTCCTCTAGCCGTATTAATTAATATTTAAAAAAAGTGAAATATACATTTTTTTCTTTTGCTCTCCTACAATGTATAAAAAAATCAGGAACGATATAAGATTGTTACTTTTGGCGGTGCGATTGATCAAAAAAACCAATTTTTTTTAATTAACTTATGCTTTTTGCAAAAACTATTGTCCTGATCTAAAATCTAGAAAGTTCGCATTCCTTCACTATCATCATGTTCTCCTGATACAAATCTCTCATTTTCGCGACTTGAGAAAACGATTGAAATCGCCGGGACTAGTGTATTCCCATTGAAAATTGAAAAAACGTCCAAATTTTGATTCGAGGGTGTCCCATTAAATTCTTTTTTTTTTCCTTGCATTTATTTTTGCAAGAATTTTGTAAAATAAATTTGAGAATACAAATAATAATTATTTGTTACTAAAAATTAATATATATATATATAATAATTTCTATATAATAATTTTTTTCATAAAATATATAAAAAAAATGCATCGAACTTAAACTTCGTTCATTTAAATTATAATATTCATTTCCTTTGATATAATAGTTTAATAATTTTTTTAGTTTAATAATGTCCAGATACTAATTAAATTACAATTTTAATAAATAAATTTAATATTTTTACAGATACTACACGAAACATATAACAATTTTTATACGAAATTTTTATTATCTTTTTATTTCAGAAAAATATTAATTCTAATACGTACGCAGGAATATAAAGGATACTATTTAAAGTATATAATTTATTTCGAGTCGCGTGTGCGTGCTACTTTCGTATGCAAGTGATATGCATATGTGAGCGTGTAAATAAACATTATTCATTTCGGATGTTGTTACTAGCCCGAAATATTTATTAAAAAATGTCTTAATAACTTTCATTCTTTTCAAATAAATCTTCTATTAGATTTAGACACGTATGTGCACGCACATACACTTAGAATAAGATCTTCTACAAGTAGCGCATGTGTAACGAGACTAATATTCGAAATAAATAGAATTAATCCCCTCCGATAATCTTGTAAACAACTTTCGAAAATTAAACTGTCATAGTTGATATCGAGAAAGGTACGCATAACTTACACTTATTAGATTTAAATTATAATATTCATTTTCTATGATAATTTAACAACTTTGTGTTTTGCACGCGTTAGTAGTGGTGAAATCGAGCATTAATTTACTCGATTTCGTCCAGAAAAGCATGTAATAATTGTCTTACATGCATTGCTTAGTACATAGTTTATTTAATCGCGATTTTTACATATCGGTACTACGATATTAATAATAAATGAACAAGAAGACAAACTATGTTCGCGAACGGATAGACTCTGGCAATTAAGCGGTATCTTAAAGTCTAGTTCTGTAATTAAAACTGCCGACTTAATAAAAGGAGTCGTCCGAGATTTTTTATAAAAATTAATTTTCATTTTTTCTTATTCTTAAAATTTTTTTTAAACTTTTTAAAAGTCATTATAAATTACTTGTAGAGTCATAGCCCGCTTAGAACTATATATATATTAATCAACTTTTAGATCAGGATTTTCAGCTTTTAATATATTAATCTCCCGTTTCTCCCCCTCATACTTTTTGATCTCTCATCTATGCGTGTGCCCAGGTGTTACACGTATGGGTGAAAAACGATTACTATGGGTTAATTTTAATTTTTTCCCCATGTTGGCGGCTGTTATTGTGCTAGTGATTGCACGATGTACTTGCACCTATGTGTGTACGTGTTAGGAAGGTGCATTATACATCGTTTCGTGATAAATAATATCGCGCATTTTTCAAAGTTATTAAATAAGAATAACTTGTAGAGTCACGTGTATGATATCGTTTTGCATAGTAGAATTACCACATTTATTTGTGGAAATTTTCGTATACTCGTATATTACTAGTATGAATATTTATACTAGTATATACTTGTATTTTTGCTTTAGTTATTTTTGCAATAATCACTAGCCTTGGCAGTCGATTACAGCATTTGGTACGTAATCCCATGAATTTAGAAAACATATGGTTGAACTGGGGTGTCGGAGGTGCCTCGGGGCATCCTCCCTAGTTTAGGCTTTTGCACCCGGGTGGTATGTGTGAGAACCGTGGAGTGAATCTTTTGGTGTATGTGTTTTGCTATTTTAAATATAGGTAATAGGCAGGCAGGTAGCATACTTTTCTGAATGAATGTGTGAAACTAATATTAAGCAGGTAGGACCTGAGAATTGCACTGGGTTTACTGCCACTCGCAAGTGGCAAATACCTGGCAATATACCTCATTTTGAAAATTCATTTTTCTGGAGAAATATCATTACAAGCGACTATATTTTTAGCACCTCGTTTAAAAATTTATACCGTATAATAGTAAAAACACTTAGCTATAATTTAATATATTTCCTAATAATTTATCCCAAGAAATACGAACTGGGTTAACTGACGGAGTTGAAAGCGTTCACTGTATAGATCTTGTGATTCTTGCATACCCCGAAAAAATTCAATAGTTTCGTGGCTATTTTTTCAGTGTTGGCAAAAACCTCGTTTTGAAAACTCTTTCTTTCTGGAGAAAAAGCAATACAAGCGACTATATTTTTAGCACATCGTTAAAAATTTATTAGCAAGTAATAGGAAAAGCCCTTAGCTTTAATTATAGATATTTTTTTATAATTTCTCCCAAAAAATACAAACAGGGTAATCTAATAGAGTCGGAGGCGTTCACTGTACAGATGATGTGATTCTAGAATACCTCGAAAAAATTCCATTGTTTCGAAGCTTTTTTCTCGCTGTTGGCAAAAACCTTATTTTGAAAATTTTTCTTTCTGAAGAAATAGCAATTCAAGCGACTATGTTTTTAGCTCATCGTTAAAAAATTTATACATTATAATATTAAAAACCCATAGCTTTTATTAAATATATTTCATAATATGTTATACCAAGTTATACGAACTAGGTAATCTAACGGAGTTGGATGCGATCGCTGTACAGTTGATGTGATTCTAGCATACACCGAGAATAATCCATTATTTCGTAGCTATTTTTTCGCAGTTGGCAAAAACCTCATTCTGAAAATTCTTTTTTCCGGAGTAAAAGCATTAAAAGCGATTATATTTTTAGCGCCTTGGTAAAAAATTTCTGATGAATAACAGGAAAAACTCTTAGCTTTAATTTAAGATATTTTTTATTAATGTATCCCATGAAAAAAGAACTGGGTATACTATGGAAGTTAGAAGCGTTTACCGTATAGATGCTGTGATTCTAGCATACCCTCGAAAAATTCCATTGTTTAAAAGCTTTTTCACGCCGTTGGCAAAAAGATCTTCTTGATAATTTTTCTATCTGGAGAAAAATCATTACAAGCGACTATATCTTTAGCAACTTGTTAAAAAATTGCAAACTAATAATAGGAAAAGCCTATAGCTTTAATTTAAGATATTCCCTAATAATTTACCCTAAGAAATGCGAACTGGGTAATCTAACGAAGTTGAGAGCGTTCACTGTTTAGATATTGTGATTCTTGCATACCCCGAAAAAATTCCATAGTTTCGTGGCTATTTTTTCGGTGTTGGCAAAAACCTCGTTTTGAAAACTCTTTCTTTCTGGAGAAAAAGCAATACAAGCGACTATATTCTTAGCGCCTTGTTAAAAAAATAACTACTGAATAATAAGTAAACCCTTAGCTTTAATTTGAGATAATTCTTAATAATTTACCCCAAGAATTACGAACTGGGTAATCTAAGGGAGTGGGGATTATTAAACGTTCAAGTACTGTGATTCTAGCTTACAGCAAAAAAATTTAATAGTTTCAAGGCTTTTTTTTCGCTTTTGGAAAAATCATCGATTAAAAAAATCATTATTCTTGAGAAAAAGCCTTTTAAACGACTATATTTTTAGCGCTTTGATAGGAAATTAATTCAGAATAATAGGGAAATCTTTTAGTTTCAATTTGAGATATTTCTTAATAATTTACCTCAACAATTACGAAATACGTAATCTTTGTGATTTGAGAGTGTTAAACGTTGTGATACTGTGATTCTAGCATAGAGCAACAAATACCATAGTTTCGAGGCTTTTTTTTCGCTCTTGGCAGAATCCTCGATTTGAAAATTCTTGTTTCAGCAGGAAAAGCCTTACAAACGACTAAATTTTTAGCGCCTCGTTAAGTAATTACTTCTGAAAAATAAGAGAGACCCTTAGCTTCAATTTGTCATATTTCTTAATAATTTACACAAAAAATTACGAACTGAGTAATCCAAGAAAGTTATGAGTAGTTAACGTTCAAATACTGTGAATCTAGCATACAGCAAAAAATTTCATAGTTTCGAGGTTTTTTTTTCGTTGTTGAAAAAATCATTAATTTGAAAATTATTCTTTCTTGAGGAAAAGCCTTTTATACGACCATATTTTAAGCGCCTTGTTAAGAAAATACTACTGAACAATTGCAAAGACTCTTAGCCACAATTTGAGATATTTTTTAATAATCAACCCCATGAATTACAAACTGGGTAACCTGAGAGAGTTGGGAGTATTAAACGTTCAGATATTGTGATTCTAGCATACAGCAACAAATTCCATAGTTTTGAGGTTTTTTTTTTCGGTCTAGGCAAAATCCTCGATTCGAAAATTTTTCTTTCTGGAGAAAAAGCCTTACGCACGACAAAATTGTTAGCGCCTCGTTAAAAAACTACTACTGAATAATATAAAAACTTTTAGCTTTATTTTGAGATATTTCTTAACAATTTACCCCACGAACTGCAAACTGGGTAACCTAAGGGATTTGAGAGTGTTTAACGTTCAGATACTGTGAATCTAGCTTACATCGAAAATATTCCATAGTTTCGAGGCTTTTTTTTCGCTGTTGGCAAAATCATCGATTTGAAAATTCTTCTTTCTTGAGAAAAAGTTTTACAAACGACCTAATTTTTAGCGGCTAGTTGAGAAATTACTACTGAATAATAGTAAAAATCCTTAGCTTTAATTAGAGGTATTTCTTAATAATTTACCCCAAAAATTACAAACTCGGTAATCTAAGGGAGTTGGGGGTAGTAAATGTTCAGATACTGTAAATCTAGCGTACACTGAAAAAATTTCATAGTTTCGAGGCTTTTTTTGTCGCTGTTGGCAAAATAATTGATTTGAAAATTCTTTTTTATTGAGAAAAAGCCTTACAAACGAAATAGCCTTACTATTAGCGCCTTGCTAGGAAATTATTTTTGAATAAAAGGGAAATCTTTTAGCTTCAACTTAAGATAATTCTTAATAA
This sequence comes from Mischocyttarus mexicanus, assembly GCA_023678845.1. Classification (NCBI taxonomy): domain Eukaryota; kingdom Metazoa; phylum Arthropoda; class Insecta; order Hymenoptera; family Vespidae; genus Mischocyttarus; species Mischocyttarus mexicanus. The sequence continues at coordinate 440,220 of JACGTP010000080.1, forward strand.
TTTATCTTAACAATTACGAACTGGGTAATCTTAATGATTTGAGAGTTTTTAACGTTCTGATACTGTGATTCTAGCATAGAGCAACAAATTCCATAGTTTCAAGGCTTTTTTTCGCTCTTGCAGAATCCTCGATTTGAAAATTCTTCTTTCAGCAGAAAAAGCCTTACAAACGACTAAATTTTAGAGCCTTGTTAAGTAATTACTACTGAATAATAAGGAAAAAGTCTTAGCTTCAATTTGAGAAATTTCTTAATAATTTACTTTAAGAATACCGAACTTGGTAATATAAAGGATTTGGAAGTGTTAAACGTTTAGATACTGTGAATCTAGTAAAAAGCGAAAAAATTTCATAATTTTTAGGCTTTTTCTTCGCTGTCGGCGAAATCCTCGATTTGAAAATTCTTGTTTTTGGAGAAAAAGCCTTACAAACGACAAAAGTTTTTGCACTTTCGTTAAAAAGTTACTACTAGATAATAGAGAAAACCCTTAGCTTTAATTTGATATATGTCTTAGTAATTTACTACAAGAATTACAAAATAAGTAACCTAAGGGAGTTGGGGTGTTCAACGTTCAGATACTGTGATTCTAGCATGCAGCAAAAAATTCCATTGTTTCGAGGCTTTTTTTTCGCTGTTGGCAGAATGCTCGATTTGAAAATTCTTCTTTCTGCAGAAAAAGCCTTACAAATGACTAAATTTTATAGCCTTGTTAAGTAATTACTACTGCATAATAATGTTACGTCACGCCAGGTTTATCTATATTATTTTGTTCGCAGTAGTAAACTTGCTCACGAACGATGCTGGGCCATTGGTGAAAGCATCGCACGTGAAACATGGATTTATCGTTGAGATCATTGCCCGCATGATGTATCAAATATCAATACATCAAGTAATTCTCGAAACAGTTACCTAAATACTTATTAAATATTTTTGAATTGCTGGCGTAGCGAAACAGTGAGCTCCTGGGCGTGCAATGCCGCGTGGCAACCAACCTGAGTAGGCGATTAGTATCATATAACGCGACAGCATATATCATATAACCGTGAGATAGGAACATATATAAGAACGGAGCATACATGCACTTGGCAGAAGAGAAAATATAGTTGAGAAGAGAGAATTTAGTAGAGTAGAATAGAGTAAAAGAGATGGGGGTGAGGGCGAGGGTCGTAACTGCTGCTGCTGAGGGCTAGAAGCCAATTCACCTTTTTCTTAATTTTGTAGCGTTTACTTTTGCCTTCTTGCGAGTGTTGTTAATTGATTGTTATCCAAACCATCTGCGGATTAATTGTTTCTTTCGACTTTATTGTGAGTATTACATATTATGTAAATGAAATTATAACCAGAACTCCCGGCGATATTGACTCCCGATCACCGTTTTCTTTTCTTTAACCTACTCATAGTTTCCATCAGACGAGCGCTTGTTGCCATGTTTGTTGTTGATTAATCTTCGAAAGAGCGAACCTGCCTGGTCCTGGCTAAACTCGGTGAATGCAGAGTAGCCACAACAAGCTTAGCAATAATACTTTCCATCACTCGTCAGTTGTGACGTAACAATAAGGAAAACCCTTAGATTTAATTTGAGATATTTCTTTATAATTTACTTAACGAATTAAAAACTGGATAATTTAAAAAAGTTGAGAGTGTCCAACGTTCGGATACTGTGAATCTAGCATACAGCAAAAAATTCCATAGTTTCGACGCTTTTTTTTCGCTCTTGCCAGAATTCTCGATTTGAAAATTCTTCTTTCTGGAGTAAAAGCCTTATAAACGACTAAATTTTGAGCGCCTTGTAAGACAATTACTTCTGAATAATAGGGAAATCCTGTAGATTTAATTTGAGATATTTCTTAATTCTTACCCCTAACTGGGTAACCTAAGGGAGTTGGGAGTGTTAAATGTTCAGATACTGTAATTCTAGCATACAGCAAAAAATTTCATAGTTTTGAGGCTTTTTTTTCCCTGTTGAAAAAATCATTATTTTGAAAATTCTTCTTTCTTGAGAAAAAGCCTTTCAAACGACTATATTTTTAACGCCTTGTTAGGAAATTACTATTTAAAAATAGGGAAAACCCATAGCTTCAATTTGAGATATTTCTAAAAAATTTATGTAGGAAAGATAAAGAGCAAAGGGCCGCGTGAGTAAACAGTAAGGAACACAGCGGAAATAATATAAAAGATTAGGCACTCGTATATATGCATAAGTTTTATTTGATGTATCGGATTACGCTGGCTTATCGCGAGTTGCGTCGAAGCTTCGAGAGCATTCCCGAACCGGATGGAAGAAGAAAGAATCGAAGGTTAGATAATCGAGAATGATCGAGAAGTTGCTAGAAAAGAAGTAGGAACGTGGAAGGGAGGCGATGTATAAATAAGCGGCGTAAGGCTTCTTTTTAAGATCAGTATGTAAGAGAGTTTTTCCGAAGGGCTTGAGCGTGCGTGTGGCAGTATCAGTTGTTTATATTACGTTGAACGAAGTGTGAAGCACTATTTTAAGGCTATTCTATTCATCCTGTATTAAATATTAAATAAGTAGAATTAACATCGGTGTACGTTAATCATTCACCTCTACACTGAATCCACATTCCTACATTTGGGGGCTCTCAGCCGGGATTGATATTGAAAGGTGAATAGAAAGTATCACGGTGGCTTCACGTGATTAAAGTCGAAAAGTCGAAAAGTCGAAAAGTCGAAAAGTTGGTAAGTTGTTGGATTATCAGTTTGTCAAGTTGTAAAGTTGTAAAGTTGTAAAGCTGCAAAGTTGTTAAGTTGCCAAGTTGACAAGCTGCAAGACCACAAAGTTGCTGACCGAAAGCGTCGTAAAGTTGCAAAGTTGTGAAGTGATACGTTTTTAAAGTTGTTAAGTCGTGTAATAACGCTACAAGATGACCGACACACACGAAGGTTCTACAGGCTGCAGCTCAGATGCAGTAGTAGACAGAACGATGGCCCGAAGAAGCCAAGAAGCAAAGGAGATTCCGTTGACCGATGATATGGTTAGAAAGATGAAATACGTTGAATTGAAAGGGACAGCAAAGAGATTACAGTTGTCGGCAAGCGGTACCAAAGCAGAAGTACGAAACAGATTGCTTGCATATGTCGAAGGGCGAAGAGCACGCGTTGTAGGTGCTGAAGATTCAGACGAAGAAACGGATGAAAAACGGAGAAAGATTCAGACTCAGAAACTGAAGATGAGTCGGAGGAAGAAGGCGAAAGGAAGAAGCGAAGTGCGCCGTCGCCGTTCTCAATTAGCGACGTGGAAGAAAGTCTTCCGGAATTTTCTGGAGATGACTTAGTCTCGGTGAAAAAGTGGACAAGTAAATTCGAAGAAGTGGCAGAACTTCTCCAGTGGAACGACCTGCAAAAGTTGATATATGGAAAACGGACGCTGCGAGGTTCAGCTAGGCGATTTGTAGAATCGGAAAACGGTATCACCTCGTGGGCAATGTTAAAGAAAAAACTGGCAAGTGAATTCATAAACAGAATCAGCAGTACGTCGATCCACGCTCAGTTAGCTGAAAGAAAGAAAAGACCGGACGAAACAGGGCAGGAATACATCTACGTGATGAAAGAAATAGCTGCGTTAGGAAGGGTTGAAGAAAGGGCTCTGTTGGAACACATAATCAGCGGGATAGTAGATGAAGAAGTAAAAAAAAAGATTTTATATCAGTCTCGAACATTAAAGGAGTTAAAAAGGAATATCGAGATATATGATAAAATGAAGAGAAAATCAAAGGCTATTAGGACAGTAAGCCGAAGTAACAACGAAGTCGAAAAAGAAAGAAGACCAGAGCCAACCAAGGCGAAGAAGGCATATTGTTTCTCGTGTGGCTCACCCGATCATATTGTGAAACAATGTTCTGCGTTAGGAAAAGGACCGAAGTGTTTCCGATGTAAAAAAAACAAACTGTGTAACCTAAGCGATTTGAGAGTGTTTAACGTTCAGATTCTGTGAATATAGCATACAGCAAAAAATTCCATAGTTTCGGAGCTTTATCTCCGCTGTTTGCATAATACTTGATTTGAAAATTCTTCTTTCTGGAGAAAAAGCCTTACAGACGACAAAATTGTTAGCGACTCGTTAAGAAATTCCTACAGAATAATAAGGAAAACCCTTAGCTTCAATTTGATGTATTTCTTAAAAATTTCCCCCAAAAATTACGAACTAGGTAAACTAAGGGAGTTAGCAGTAGTAAAGTTCAGATACTGTAAATCTAGCGTACACCGAAAAAATTCCATAGTTTCAAGGCTTTTTTTTCGCTGCTGGCAAATTTATCGATTGTAAAATTTATCTTTCTTGAGAAAAAGTCTTACAAACGACTAAATTTATAGCGCCTTGTTAAGAAATTACTACTGAATAATAAGAAAAAACCTTAGCTTTAATTTGAGATAAATCTTAATAATTTACCTAAAAAACTACGAACTAGGTAATCTAGGGGAGTTGAGAGTAGTAAACGTTCAGATACTGTAAATCTAGCGTACAGCAAAAAATTCTATAGTTTCGAGGATTTTGTTTCACTGTAGGCAAAATCATCGATTTAAAAATTCTTCTTTTTTTGGAAAAAGCCTTACAAACGACTAAATTTTTAGCGCCTCGTTAATAAATTACTACTGAATATTAGGGAAAAACTTTAGCTTTAATTTGAGATAATTCTTAATAATTAATCTAAAAAATTACGAACTAGGTAATTCAAAAGACTTTGGAGTAGTAAACGTTCAGATACTGTAAATCTTGATAATATCAAAAAAATACAATAGTTTCAAGGCTTTTTTTCGATGTTTGCAAAATCATCGATTTAAAAATTCTTCTTTCTTGAGAAAAAGTTTTACATCCGACTAAATTATGAGCGCCTTTTTAAGAAATTACTACTGAATAATATGATAAGACCTTAGCTTCAATTTGAAATATTTCTTAATAATTTACCCAAAAAACTACGAACTAGGTAATGTAAGGGGTAACCAAAAGTAAAGTTCAGGTACTGTGAATCACAATTACATCGAAAAAATACCATAGTTTAAAGACTTATTTTCGCTGTTGGCCAAATCATCGATTTTAAAATTCTTCTTTCTTTAGAAACAGCCTTACAAACGACTAAATTTTCGGGCCTATTTAAGAAATTACTATTGAATAATAAGAAAACCTTTAGGTTCAATCTAGGATTTTTTTTTTTAATTTACAGTAAAAAATACAAACTGTGTAATCGTAGCAAGTTGGGAGTACTAAACGTTCAGATACTCTGAATCTAGCGTACAGCGAAAAAATTCCATAGTTTCGAGGCTTTTTTTTCGCTGTTAACACAATCATCGATTTGTAAATTTGTCTTTCTTGAGAAAAAGTTTTACATCCGACTAAATTTTGAGCGCCTCGTTAAGAAATTTCTACTGAATAATTGTAAAAACTCTTAGCTTCGATTTGAGGTATTTCTTAATAATTAACCCTTAAAGTTTCATTTGTGTAATCGAAGGTAGTTGCGAGTAGTAAGTGTTCAGATACTGTCAATCTAGCTTACTCCAAAAAAATTTGAAAGTTTCGAGGCTTTTTTTGTCGCTGTTGGCAAAATCATTGATTTGAAAATTCTTACTTCTTGAGAATAAGACTTACAAACGACAAAATTTTTAGCGCCTTGTTAAAAAACTAATACAAAATTATAGGAAAAACCTTTAGCTTAAACTTGAGATACTTTTTAATAATTTACCCCAAAAATTACGAACTGGGTAATCTAAGGGAGTTGGGAGTAGTTAATGTTCAGATACTATAAATCTAGCGTACACTGAAATATTTCATAGTTTCGAGGATTATTTTGTCGCTGTTTGCAAAATCATTGATTTGAAAATTCTTCTTTCTTGAGAAACAGCCTTACAGATGAGCAAATTTTTAATGCCTTGTAAAAAAATTACTACTGAATAATAGGGAAAAACCTTAGCTCAAATTTGAGATAATTCTCAATAATTTATTGCAATAATTACGAATTTTGAATTTTAAAAGATTTAGAAAGTGTAAAGTTGTGATACTGCGAATCTAGCTTACATCGAAAAAATTACGTAGTTTCAAAGCGTTTTAACGCTGTTGGCGAAACCATAGGTTTGAAAATCCTTATTTCTTTGGAAAAAGACGTACAAACGTCTAAATTTTTTGGCCTTGTTAAGAAACTGCTACAAAATAATAGGAAAAACCCTTTGCTTTAATTTAAGATACTCTTTAATAATTTACCCAAAAAATTACGAGTTGGGTAATTTAAGGGAGTTGGGAGTAGTAAATGTTCAGATACTGTAAATCTAGTTTACACCGAAAAAATTTCATAGTTTCAAGGTTTTTTTTGTCGCTGTTGGCAAAATCATTGATTTGATAATTCTTCTTTAATGAGAAAAAGCCTTACAAACGACAAAATTTTTAGTGTCTTGTTATGAAATTACTACTGAATAATGGGAAAAACCTTAGCTTTAATTTTAGATAATTCTTAATAATTTTCCCTAGTAATTACGAATTTGGTTATTTAAGGGATTAAGGAGTGGTAAAGTTTAGTTACTGTGAATCTAGCATACCCCGAAAAAATTCCATAGTTTCAAGACTGTTTTATCGCAGTTGACAAAATCATCGATTGGAAAATTCTTATTTCTTGAGAAAAAGCTTTACAAACGACAAAATTTTTAGTGTCTTGCTAAGAAATTACTACTGAAAAATAGGGAAAAACCTTAGCTTTAATTTGAGATAATTCCTAATACTTTAAACCAATAATTGCGAGTTATGTAATTTAGGTGATTTAGGAGTAGTAAAGGTGTAAATACTGTGAATCTAGCTTACATAAAAAAAATTCCATAGTTTTAAAGTTTTTTTTTTCGCAGTTGGTAAAATCATAGATCTAAAAATCCTTTTCTTTTAGTAAAAGCATTACAAACGACAAAATTTTTAGCGCAACGTTAAGAAATTACTACTGATAATAGTAAAAACCCTTAGCTTAAATTTGAGGAATTTTTTAATAATCTACCGCAAACATACCAAACTGTGTAATCTAAAGGAGTTAGGAGTAGTAATTGTTCAGATACTGTAAATCTAGCTTACAGCGAAAAACTACTATAGTTTAAAGGCTTTTTTTCACTGTTTGCCAAATCATCGATTTGAAAATTCTTTTTTCTTAATAAAAAGCCTTACAAACAACTAAATTTTAGCGTCTTTTTATAAAATTACTATTAAATAATAAGAAAACCCTTAGCTTAAATTTAGGATTTTTTTTTTTACTTCTTCGAAAAAAATACAAACTGTGTAATCTATGAGAGTTAACAGTAGTAAACGTTCTGATACTGTAAATCTAGCGTACACCGAAAATATTCCATAGTTTCGAGTCTTTTTTGTCGCTGTTGGCAAATTTATCGATTGGAAAATTCTTGTTTCTTGAGATAAAGCATTACAAACGACAAAATTTTTAGCGCCAAGTTAAGAAATTACTACAAAATAATAGGAAAAACCTTAAGCTTCAATTTGAGATATTTCTTAAAAGATTACCCAAAAGATTACAAACTAGGTAATCTTAGAGAGATAGCAGTAATAATGTTCAGATACTGTGATTCTAGCATACAGAAAAAATTCCATAGTTTCGAGGCTTTTTTTTCGCGGTAGCAAAATTTTTGATTGAAAAATTATCTTTCTTGAGAAAAAGCCTTACAAATGTCTATATTTTAAGCGCCTTGTTAAGAAATTACTACAAAATAATAGGAAAAACCCTTAGCTTTAATTTGAGATATTTTTTCAAAATTTACCCCAAAAATTACCAATTGGGTAATCTAGGTGAGTTAGGAGTGGTAAAGTACAGATACTGTGAAGCTTGCTTACATCGAAAAAATACCATAGTTTCTAGGCTTTTTTTCGCTGTTGACAAAATCATCGATTTGAAAATTCTTCTTTCTTTGGGAAAAGCCTTACAAACTTTTAAATTTTTAGCGCCTTGTTAAGAACATACTACAAAATAATAGAAAAAACATTCTTCTTCTTCTTCTTCTTTGTTTAGGACATTGTCTTGCTTTTTCTCCAACTTTTATTCTTTTTGTATTTTTATATCTCCTGCGATGAGGAGGTCGAGCTTTCACACCATCGTTAGCAAGGTCTTCCCGGTAGCCTGCTCGAGTTTGGCTTCAGTGTTTGTGCTATCTTAGGCAGACGGTTGTTCTCCATTCTTGCAACGTGATCCCTCCATTCTCTCCTTCTTTGGCGGGCCCAGCGCACTATATCTTGGACATTGCACTCTTTTCTTATATCTTCGTTGCGATGGCGGTCTAACAGTGTTTTGCCAGAGATGGAACGTAGAGTCTTCATTTCTGTGCTCCTTAGTAGTATCTTAGTAACAGCGGTTTCGGCTCTTGCTTCAATGGCATATGACATAATTGGCCTTACACAGGTCTTGTAAATACGAGACTTGCAGTTGATGCTCATCTACTTGTTGCGCCAAATTATGTCTCTAAGACAGCCGGATACTATTGCTGCTTTTCTTGTTTGAGCTCGTACTTCTTCTATGATGTTCTTACTGCTAGTTATATTGACTCCTAAGTAGCGGAATTTCATCACCTGTTTGACGCTAAGTCCATTAACTGCAAGTTTGCATCTTCTTGGCTCTTTAGATATTGTGAGCGACTTTGTCTTATGTACAGAAATGTTGAGATTAAATTTTTTGGCTGTTGTTTCAAATCTGTACAGCAATCTTTGCAGGTTGTCCTCGTCTTCGGCTATTAGCACTGCGTCGTACGTGTGCTATAAGTTTTATTTCCCTAACTCCCATTCTGTATCCTTTTCCGGCAGTCATTACTTCTTTTATTATTTCGTCCATGATTAAATTAAATAGAATTGGGCTTAAGCTGTCTTCCTGTCTTATTCCATTTGCTACGTGTACTCGCTTCGAAAGGGCTCCGTTGGTTTTTATGAAGCACGTGTTGTCGGTGTTGATTTCCTCTATAATAGTTGTGATGCCAGGGTCCACTTTTCTTTGTCTTTGTACATTGATTACATCTGTTAGTCTGATGTTATCAAATGCTTTTTCTAGGTCGACAAAGCATAAGTAGGCAACTTTGTTTTATTCTATTGCCTTTTCCACGATTTGACGCAGAACGAAGATTGCGTCTGTTGTGGAGCTGTTTTTTCGAAAACCCTGCTGTTCTTCGCTCATTCCTGTATCAGCTACCACTTCTGATATTATATTTGTGAATAGTCTCATAACAGCACTCAGACGACTAATGCTCCTATAGTTTTGAGGGTCGGTTTTTTCCCCTTTCTTGAATACCGGTATGATTATGCTATCTTTCCATTGGATTGGCACTTTCCTCTCTTCTATAATTTTTTTGAAGAGGCTATTCAGGTCGTCTATCAGTGCTGGTCCTCCAAATTTAATTTATTCGTTCGTGATGTTAAATAACGAGGCAAATTTTTGATTGGAAAAATCTCCTTTCTTGAGAAAAAGCATTACAAACGACTAAATTTTTGCGCCTTGTTAAGAAATTACTACAAAATAATAGGAAAACCCTTAGCTTTAATTTGAGATAAATCTTAATAATCTACCCCAAAAATTACGAACTAGGTAATCCAAGAGAGTTAGCAGTAGTAAAGTTCTAATACTGTGAATCCAGCTTACATCAAAAAAATTCCATAGATTCAAGCTTTTTTTTTGCTGTTGGCAAAATAATCGATTTGAAAATTCTTCTTTCTTTTGAAAAAACCATACAAACTACAAAACTATTAACGCCTTGTTAAAAAATTACTACTGATTAATAGAAACGTCCTTAGCTTCAATTTAAGGTATTTCTTAATAATTTACCCTAAAGATTACGAACTAAGTAATCTAAGGAAGTTGGGAGTTGTGAACGTTTGGATACTGTGAATCTGGCGTACACCGAAAAAATTCCATAGTTTCAAGACTTTTTGTTCACTGTTGGCAAAATCAGCTATTGGACAATTCTGTTTTTTTGAGAAAAAGCCATACAAACTACAAAATTTTTTGCGCCAAAATAAGAAATTACTACATAAAAATAGGAAAAACCTTTAGCTTCAATTTGAGATATTTCTTAATAATTTACCCCCAAAATTACAAACTAGGTATTCTTTATAAGATATCAGTAATAAATTTCAGATACTGTGATTCTATCATACAGCAAAAAGTTCCATAGTTTGGAAACTTTTTTTTCGCTGTGGGCAAAATCAGCGATTGGACAATTTTGCTATCTGGAGAAAAAGCCTTACAAACGACAAAATTTTTAGTGTCTTTTTAAAAAATTACTATTGTGATGTTCCGCCATGTCTAGCTATGCTATTTTTTTTCATAGTAGTAAACTAGCTCACGAGCGATGCTATGTGCAGCGGTGTGGCGTAATAATTGTGCCATCAAAGGAAGCATCGCGCGTGAGACATAAATTTATCGATGAGATCATTTATCAATAATAATATATAAAAGATCTTTGCAGAACAATTACAGAAAATTATTTCGAGATACTTGCGAAATGCTGGCGTAGCAGAACACTGAACTCCTGAACGCACACTGCCATGAGCCAGGAGACCCAAGTAGGCTAAACGTATCATATAGCGTTTAGCCTGCAAAAAACATTAAGAGTAAGAATTATGTAAATGAACTTTAGAACTGGAGTAAGCAATAAATAAGCATTTAAAAGCCCAAGATAAGCATATAAAATGGGCCAATTGAGAAACATATGTAGGAAAGGAGGTAATCGCCAACCCCTCCCAATAATTTTTAAGGTATATAACGAGCCTCAATCAATTCAAGGCATCTTCTTCTTCTTCAAAAACACAACGCGGTCTAAAAGTACGTCACGTAGCTTTCCGTCTTTTTCCAAAAACCTTCAATTCGCTTAAAAACTAATTTCTTACTCCAAATCTGAGGTTCAAGTACACCGGCTCAGCAATCCAAACCATCTACGAATTATTTGTTTCTTTCGTCTTCATTGTGAGTATTAAATATTATATAAACGAAATTATAACCAAGACTCCTGGCGATATTGACTTTCGATCATCATTTTCCTTTCCCCAACCTACTCATAGTTTCCATCAGACGCGCGCTTGTTGCCATATTTGTTGTTGATTAATCTTCGGAAGAGCAAACCTGCCTGGTCCCGTCTAAACTCGGTGAATGCAGAGTGGCCACAACAGGCTTAGCTTCAATACTTAAAACAGTCGTCAGTTGTGACGTAACAAAACTGGTGTCAGAAGTGGGACTTGAGTTTGTTTTTTCGAGGATTGAAAGATAGTAAAAATGGCAACTGGCACGAGGAGTCAAATCAGATTAATCCCAGAGGAAACCGACAGACTAGTTGAAGAGCTGTCCAAAAAAGAAAAACAATGGGCGGAAGACAGACGTAAAATGGAGTCAGAAATCAAAGAACTCCTAAAACAAATGTCACAAAAATCACGAAACCCACCCGAATCGACCGCGGAAGCAAAACAAGAACCTAATCCAGCTCCCACCCCTTTCCTCCGTCCACCACCTAGTGAGGTCCCATTTGAGGTCCCTTACGAAAAATTGCTTAGTCCGAAGGAAATTTTAGAAAGAATTCTTCGATTTGACGGATACAATGTCTCCGTCGATACTTTTATCAAAGCCTGCAAAACAGCTGCGTCGCAGTATTAAATAAATACTTAGTACAGGATCTCATTGAATGTTTCAAACAACGATTGACCGGAAGCGCGTATCAACTTTTTGTCGACGTAAAATTTCAATCATTAGAAGAATTCTTTTGTGTGGTTAAAAGAACATTTGCTGCAAACAAAACGCTGACCTATTATTTCGGAGATCTCAGTCAGTTAAAACAAAAACCTAATGAGAGTGTCGTGCGATATGCGTGTAGGACGCGAAATCTGGAATCGGCATTACTCGACGCGAGTAGAACCGAACACACTAAAGGTGGAACTTGGTCCGAAGACGACATTAAAAGTGAGGTACTAAAAAAATTTATTAACGGCACTAATTATCTCATTCGGGCAGAACTCAAACAATCGGGAAATCGCGACCTAACGGAAGCAATTGAAAATGCAACTATTAGGTGGTTAACTTAGTTTCCGCCCAAAAAATACTAAGAAAAAGCATTTATTGTAAAGAATTTGTTCAAATTATTTCAATGAAAGTATTTTCCATTATTTTCAACAACTTTTTGCCATCTTTCTGGCAACTGGGCGATACCATCTCGATAAAACGATGTTTGTTTCGAAGCAATCCATTCGTCCACCCATTTTCGCACTTCTTCAACATTTCGGAAGCGTGTACCACTCAAGCCGTGCTGCATCGATCTGAATAAGTGGTAATCAGAAGGCGCTATGTCTGGTGAGTACGCTGGGTGAGGAAGAGTTTCCCATTCGAGCTGCGTCAGTGTTTCTTTGACGGTTTTTCCAGTATGTGGCCGAGCGTTATCGTGTAAGAGAATAACTTTGCGCCTGTTACTCGCTATTGCTGGTCTTTTTCGCAACAGCTCATCATTCAATTTGTTCAATTGACATTTGTAGACATCGGCAGTAACAGTTTCGTTTGGTTTCAGCAGTTCGTAGTACAGCACTCCTTGTTGATCCCACCAAATGCAAAGCATTACCTTATGACCGTGGATGTTCCGTTTTGGCTGCGATGTTGATGGTTGTCCTGGGTCTACCCATGATTTTTTGCGTTTGGGATTGTCGTAGTAGATCCACTTTTCATCGCCAGTCACAATACGCCACAGAAAACTCTTCTTTTTTTGCCTGGCAAGCAACGAAAACGTGATATTGAAACGGTTGTGAATGGCACTTTCAGACAATTCATGTGGTACCCATCTTCCTTCTTTTTGGATCTTTCCCATGGCGTGTAAACGTTTGGAAACAGCTGCTTTAGTAACTCCTAGCTCGTTTCCAAGTTCTTGTAACGTTCGAGCTGAGTTTTCATGCAATAATGCTAGCAATTCATCGTCTGGGAATTTTTTCGGCTGTCCTGAGCGTGGTTTGTCATTGACATCAAAATCATTACTTTTGAATCGTCTATACCACTCTTTACATGTTGTATGTGATGGAGCTCGATCACCATAAGCTTCTTCAAGTAATCGATGAACTTCTGCTACACTTTTTTTTAAATCAAAATAGTGCAAAAGCACATGTCGAAAAAACACTTTATCGCGTTCCATTTTAAACAAAGCAAAAGAGATTGTTGTTTAGGAAAATAATTGTGTATGCTGACTGAATGTTATCGAGAAATGTCGAAATTAACACAAACTACCTGTTTCGTTAGTAATGACTTCTTAGAACTGTTTACATTGCCATCTAACATTTGCGGGCGGAAACTAAATTAACCTCCTAATATAATCGAACAGAATGTAATGGAAACTGATCCAGGCTTGTTAAATAGAGGAAAAAGTAATACGCCGCAAGACACGCGATACGGGCATAAACAATTTAACGTAGGAAATAGAGATTATCATCAAAATTATCGCCCGAATATAGTAAACAGAAACTCTTTCCGAAGATATGATCGGGATAATGCCTATTCCAATCCGCGGCAGAACTATGTTACTGAAAACAGACAAAATTATCGACCAAGCTATCCAAACCCACCACAGGAAGACTACCGAGACGAACGACCGAGGAATTATCGGGACAATAGAAACTATGAAGTAGACCGAAATCAAAAATCACACCCGCCGCATTACAAATACGAGACAGACCGACGCAACTCACAATCAAATAACCCTCCGGCAGGGATAAGAATCGCGTTACCCCCTCAAACTGAAATCACAGCTTGTAAATTATGTAAAACAATCGATCATTTAACCCGGGATTGCCCGAGAATCAATGCCCCTAGCTTCGTACCCGTAAATTTTACCGAACGACCGAAGCCGACGGATCGCGGACCTAAAACACATGCAATGGGCGACACCGCATTGGGGCTGCAAAATTAGTAATCGGTCTAGAAAAACAAACAGATTCGCTTGTAACCTTATTAGCCGACACGGGATCTAAATTAAATTTAATAAAAGAAGATTTCCTTACCCCCGGAATCATAGTAGATAAATCCCAAAATCGACTTCTGCAGGGGATTTCTCACGAAACAGTATTCACTTTAGGTACCGTAACCCTAAATATTTTTTCAAAAAACATAAATTTTCATGTAATCTCTCACAACGTACCGATACCGGGAAACGGAATTTTAGGAGATGAATTTTTTGAAGCAACACAGGCAGACTTCAGTTACAGAAAAAGACACTTATTTTTTGATGACATCTTTATTCCATTCCAAGACTACGAACCACTGACTATTGACGCAAAAGAAACCCAAAAAGTCGAAGTAATAATCTCAAATCCAGAAACGAAAGTAGGGTTGTTAGAAAGAAATGAACCAATCCCCGGAGTTTATTATGAGAAAGTTGTTGTAACACCGATACAAGGTAGAGTCATTATCGATATAGTAAATGACACAGACACTGCAATTATAATGAAAATACCGATGCTAACAATTTTGCCGTTGAAAGAGGAGGTAATCTCAGTAGTGGAAGAATTAGAAAGTGGTGGAGCTACGTCAGTCGTAGATAACCACACTATTGAAACCATGATGGGAGAAAACTTTTCGGAAAACGTTGGAATCGAAGCACCAGTTATAACCTCACCGAGCGGTCAAGCTACGTCAGACGTAGACGACCGTGTGAAGGAAAATATAATGGGAGGTAAAACATTAATGCAGTTAGGAAGTCTGAACACAAAAGCTAGAAACATTTCGTCGACAATAGATAAAGAAGAAATAGATGATAGGAGAATAAATAAAGAAGTAATAAATGATAGAAGAATAGATGTTGAGGATATAATAAAAGTTGAAGACGTAATAAATGTTGAAGATATAATGAATATAGAAGAAAGAAATGATAGGAGAATATATACGAATAAAGAGGTAAATATTAAAGAAATAGATGACAAAGACTTAAATGTTAAAAAATTAGTCGACGAAAAAGTAAAAGATAATGTTTGTAGTGATAAACCATGCAAGGGGATAGGTAACGAATACAGTATAGAAGAAAGATTTATTTTAGAAGACACATACGAGTACGAAAAGTTAGAAGGGTTAGGAGAATCAATGGAGAGATTGTTCGATAATGACGGGTTGACAGATACGGATACTTACGATAAAGGAATAGATGAGACATTACACAACGAAACGATAGGAGAGGTACATGACAAAACGACATATGCCGACTTCTGTGAGTTGCTATTAGAAATTAATACAGATGAGGAATTTAATGCCCAACGCGATCCCCAAAAATTCGAGAATTTGCTGTACGAAGATTATGACTATGACAAAACTGGTGTCGAGATTTTTTCCCAAACATTTTACAACGAAGTAGCGACAGAACCAACTGTGACAAGAAAAGACAAACTATTATCATTGTTGAGACTGGATAACTTGGGAGAGGAAGAAAAATTGCATGTCGAATACATAGCCCATAAATACGCTGAAAATTTTTTTTTACCGGGTGACATTCTAGAAGCAACCAACGTAATAAAGCATAGAATTCCAACAACGGACGAAGTTCCTATCAATGTAAAACAATATAGATTCCCAGTGGTACATAAAGAGGAAATTAAAAGGCAAATTAAAGAAATGATTGATAATGAAATTATAGAACCATCGGTATCACCCTACAATAGCCCATTATGGATAGTGCCAAAGAAACCTGATTCACAGGGAAATAAACGTTGGCGCCTAGTAATAGATTTTAGAGGGTTAAATGAAAAAACAATTAGCGACGCTTTTCCCCTTCCAAATATAACAGACATCCTGGACCAATTAGGAGACGCAAAATATTTTTCTTTATTCGATTTGGCCTCAGATTTCCATCAAATTGAAATGCATCCCTCAGATGCTCACAAAACCGGTTTTTCAACCCCATTTGGTCATTATCAATTTAAAAGAATGCCATTCGGATTAAAAAATGCTCCCGCTACATTTCAAAGAGCTATGAATGAAGTATTGCACGGGTTACAGGGAGAAACACTTTTTGTATATTTAGATGACATAGTAATTTACTCCAAAGATCTAAAAGATCATATGAGAAAATTTGATTTATTAATGGAAAGAATAGAAATGGCAAATTTAAAATTACAGCCGGATAAATGTGAATTCTTGCAAAATAAAGTTAAATATTTAGGGCATATAATAGGAAGTGCTGGTGTGCAACCAGACCCAGAAAAATTAAAAGTAGTTCGGTTATTTCCCAAACCAAAAACACAAAAAAACATTAAACAATTTCTAGGGCTTGCAGGATACTACCGAAGGTTTGTTCCAAATTTTTCTAAAGTAGCCAAGCCTCTCACTGACTTATTAAAGAAAAAATCTGAATTTAATTGGACATCACTGCAACAAAAAGCTTTTGACATATTAAAAGAGGCATTGTGCACTCAACCAATTTTACAACATCCAAATTTTACTAAACCATTCTTAATAACTACCGATGCGTCTAACTACGCAGTCGGAGGTGTGCTAAGTAAGGGGGAGGTAGGAAAAGATTTACCGATAGCTTACACTTCGAGACTCTTGAATACCACTGAGGAAAAATATTCAACGATAGAAAAGGAATGCCTGGCAATGCTACATTGCATTACTCAATTTAGGCCGTATGTATATGGACAAAATTTTAAAATTATAACCGATCACAAACCATTGGTTTGGCTGTCCTCCGTTAAGGATAAAACTTCTAGGCTTTGGCGTTGGCACCTTAAATTAAACGAATATAACTTTGAAATTGTTCATAAACCCGGAAAAGTAAATTCAAATGCTGACGCACTTTCAAGAAATCCCGTTTTAATAATAGAACCCATAGTACCATGGGACGCTTCCGGAAAAATTACTAAAATAATGTAAAAATATTGATATAGTAAAGGACAAGGCTTGGGTAAAAACTCGGACGGAATAAAAGAGCCAATTCAATCTAATAATTCATTTTTTATAGAAAAGAAATTTAAAAATTTAATAGCACCCGTAAGACCATATAACACTCGTGCCAAATCTAAACAAAACCAGCTTCCTTCACCCCCAACGGAAACAACTGAAACAGAACACCTTGACGAAACATCAGCTACGATTCCCCCTCCACCTAAATACACGTATTTATCGTCTCCCTCACGCGAGAGACTTCTACTCTCCCCATCTCCATCACCACCACCATCCCCACCACCACCTTCAAGACGCCAACTACCTTCTTCACCTCCACCGCAAATACCACTGTCCCGTTCCCCTTCCCCGTGTCACTCTTCTTCCAGCTCCTATGATTCCGATGAGCCTAACCCATGTGCCGTACCCCGTCCCGCACACTCAAGTCCACTTTTAAAAATAATAAATTCCAGGGACTGTTTAATTAACAGAAAAGACAATTTAGTAATTGTCATATCTCACCAAGGCAAACCAATTGACAAAGGTGCCTTGGAATTTCACGAAAAATGTAAACTGTCAAAATTTGAAGATATCATGCCCGAGCGAGCTAAAGTAACGAATATTTCACGAGGGAAGAAATTGATAGCTTTACCAGTACATTACCCTCCTAACAAACAAAATTTAGTTAATACATTAAAATCACTGTACGACGTAGTCACAGAATTGGAAATTAAATCCATAAGCATTTCTAAAACTCAATATATGGGTGATCTTCCTTGGAGAACAATAGAAAAAATCATTAAAGAAATATTTTCGGAAATCGAATTGGTAGTTATTGTCTGTAATTCATTAGTACAAACTCCTCAGGAAAATGAAATAAAAGATATCTTAGAGGAATATCACTCATCTCCTACAGGCGGCCACAAAGGTGTGAGCAAAACTTATTGTAGGATAAGAAATTATTATTTTTGGAACAATATGAAAGAAGAGATTTTATTAATAAATGCAAGACTTGTCAAATGAAGAAGATGACCCGGATCAAACCGAGGAGACCAATGATTTTAACCGACACACCTGGTCGAGCATTCGACAAGGTAGCAATGGATATTGTAGGGCCGCTTCCAATGACTCGCAAAAGAAATCAATATATACTAACTATTCAAGATTTATTAACAAAATTTTCTCGAGCAATTCCATTGGCATCCATAAATAGTATGTCTACTTCGGAATCCTTTTATAAAGAATTCATTTGTCTTTTCGGCGCACCCCGAGCCATTATCACAGACCAAGGGAGGAACTTCGTGTCCGCTGTGTTTAAGAATCTTGCAAAAAAATGCAATATTAGACAATTCACTACAACCGCATATCACCCTCAGTCAAACGGATCGCTCGAAAGATCGCATCATGTTTTGATTGAGTATTTAAATACATATATAAATAGCAAAGAGAATGATTGGGATACATGGTTAAACCCAGCAATGTTTTCTTATAACACCAGCGTACACGAAGGGACAAAACATACCCCTTACGAACTCCTTTTCGCAAGACTTGCACGGCTACCATCATCTTCCCCTCCCATAGATGAAGATATGGACTTAACATATGCTCAATACCTAAATGATTTATACGAAGAAATGGACCGACTCCAAGCTCTGGCAAAACAAAATTTAGAGGGCGCAAAAATTAGTAGTAAAAAATATTATGATAAAAAAACTGTTGAGCAAAAGTTACAAAGCGGAGATGATGTCTTCTTACTGGCAGTGAAAAAGGGCAAATTTGGTAACACCTATAACGGGCCCTATAAATTATTGGAGGTTAACGTAAATAATAATGCAACAATTGAAATTAAAAAGGGAAAAACGCGTAAAGTGCACATGGACCGACTCAAAATTTTTTAAAATTAATAATCTGTATCGTTCGATCTTACTTTAATCACGATTCGTCATTCTTCCGTCTAACCAGTAACCAGCCACAAAAACAATGGCAAAAATTAACGAAGAAGTCAATTTCACAACCATCGAAAATCCCAACAACGAAATATCGTGGGGAGACAGGAGGATAGAACTCCAGCGAAGGGCCGACCAGATGCTGGGAGTAAGGGGACGGGGGAGGAGTTTTCAATCCGGAAGCTACCTCCCTCAGCATCGTTGGAGAGTACCCCCCGCTATGGAACCCCTTCGCCACCCACATACCATTCGAAGTGAGGGCTTCACCTATGAGATATTACCCCCGGCAATAGAATACCAAGGAAGTTGGTATAAATTGGTAGAGCCAACGAAATTTGTTAAGGGCAGGTACTATCAACTGGTGGGCCCAACTTCGGAAAGAAACTAAATAAAAACAGTTTAAGAATGTTTTTATCTCTTCAATAAACTAGAATATCTTATTTAAAAATATGACTTCTCTTGGTTACTGGACTGGACCCGAAAAATAGCGAATCCCTATGTTTTTTTTTTAAAAAAAAAAAAAAGATTATAAATTACTTTTGTGGAATTCTCCTCCTATATTCCTCTGTGAATGTTTTGCCCTGTATGAATTAACATGCGAGCGCACTAAGGAGACGTATACTATCGTCGTTGTATTATAGATAAGATGGCACGAATCATTATCTTTCTCCTCGCCGTCAGAACCGCCTCCGATGTATTTATCGGATTCGACTGCGGAAACGGGCCGATCAACATATCCACCATCTCGCTCCGCAACGTGGGGGATTGTAACCTACAACAGCGGCGAATCAACTCAACCAACGTCTATATACAACTACTACAGGCGGCTGAATACATGTCTATGCCAGTGATCCAGTGCAAGGTGGTAATCACACGGATAGTGCAATATTGCGGGTTGCACTCGCATGTATCTGCGGTGCAAGGTGGGCTTGCAGAATATTTATTGGAACCCACGCAACGTCAGTGTAGGAACATGCACGAAACCGGGACTCTGGTGATTGGAAATAACGTGAACATAGATAATTTGAAAGTAAACGCTACCACTACGAGGTCTGTCACACTGGCAGGCGCTATCGCAAACGACGGTACATGCTCCGGAACCCAATACTCTGACTCACTCGGGTCATGGTCAAGTGTCATTGTGCAGGCTACGGTGAAGGTTACACTGGCATCATCTACGGTGGCCATCAGGGTATCAACAGGAAAAATAACGCTGCGCTCAGGAACAGTATGCCAACTAGGAGAAGGTCAATGTTTAGACTTGGAATACAGATACACATACTGGAATGTAATACCGACAAACCCGGGATGCGACTTTTCGGCATACGACGTCTTATACGAAGGGCAAGCAAACAAACTGAAGGATTTGGACGATATTAACGCGCCCGAAATCTATTCGCTAACAACCAAGGAAATAACGTTTGCTTTGGCTAAGACCACGGAAACTCGGCTGTGCGGATTTATAATTTTTAGAACTGAGCACCCAAAATTATTCATCATGGAAACGCAACCCGGAAGCAGCTTTATTGAGAAAAAACCGATATCAGTAGAAAACCTGGACATTTTCACCTACGTAAATTCGAAATTCGTATTCATTGAAAAACACATCCGGGGGCAGCTAACCGGCCTCTACAATGACGTAATAGCACAAAAATGCGATTTGAAAAGGCAAGTACTGGTGGGCGCTCTGGCCTTAGCAGCGGGAGACCCACTAGAATTCGCATATACCATCATGGGCGGACCGGGCTACACAGCAATACAGGGCGGCGAGGTGATGTATTTGGTAAAGTGTACACCCGTTGAGGTACACCTGAGACAGACTGACAAGTGCTACAATGAATTGCCTATTGTTTTCAAAAACGAAAGTTATTTTTTGTCTCCTAAAGTTAGAATATTAAAAAAGATTGATAGCGAAAGAGAGTGCAACAGCGTGTTTCCTCCAGCATATCTGTCAGAACACGGATGGATAAGATTGCTTCCTAAGGCAATCGACACTAATGCACCAGCGATCTTATAACCAAAAACCCCTATTGGATGGCAATACATGTCACCAGGAAAACTGGCCACAAGCGGAATCTATTCGCAGGAACAGCTAGACGAATTACGGGAACATCTAATGTTCCCAGTAGAACGCCAGTCGATATCGAATAATGTCGCCAGAACCATAGCGGGAAAACAGGAACTAGCTGAAGGATAGTCCCTAACAAACCTACTTGACAAGGAGACGCTGGAGAAAATAGCTGAGAGCGCTGCACAGAAATTTTGGAGTGGTTTAATGAGCTTTGGCTCTGTATCGGCAGCATTAATGGGAGTTTTTATTATCCTTAAAATTGCGAAAATGATAGCAGACACTATTATCCGTGGTTTCACCTTGCATTCTATCTACGGCTGTGGCATATACTTGTGGGGAGCATTGTGGGATGCCCTCACCCACCTACTAATCACCATCCCCAGGAAACAACAATCGCCCGAAGTTATGAGACTAAGACAAAGACAAATAGAACCAAAACCGCGACCTAGTGAATCAGTGATAGAAATAGAACCATCTGGTGCATATGCAGAAATAATTAAAAAAATTGAGGGAGGAGGTAGCTCTAGTTCTAATTCAAGTGCAAAATAAAGTTATCACTGTGCAATAACTTTATTTTATAAAAAAAGGGGGAAAGTGTGACGTTCCGCCACGTCTAGCTATGCTATTTTTTTCATAGTAGTAAACTAGCTCACGAGCGATGCTATGTGCAGCGGTGTGGCGTAATAATTGTGCCATCAAAGGAAGCATCGCGCGTGAGACATAAATTTATCGATGAGATCATTTATCAATAATAATATATAAAAGATCTTTGCAGAACAATCACAGAAAATTATTTCGAGATACTTGCGAAATGCTGGCGTAGCAGAACACTGAACTCCTGAACGCACACTGCCATGAGCCAGGAGACCCAAGTAGGCTAAACGTATCATATAGCGTTTAGCCTGCAAAAAACATTAAGAGTAAGAATTATGTAAATGAACTTTAGAACTGGAGTAAGCAATAAATAAGCATTTAAAAGCCCAAGATAAGCATATAAAATGGGCCAATTGAGAAACATATGTAGGAAAGGAGGTAATCGCCAACCCCTCCCAATAATTTTTAAGGTATATAACGAGCCTCAATCAATTCAAGGCATCTTCTTCTTCTTCTTCAAAAACACAACGCGGTCTAAAAGTACGTCACGTAGCTTTCCGTCTTTTTCCAAAAACCTTCAATTCGCTTAAAAACTAATTTCTTACTCCAAATCTGAGGTTCAAGTACACCGGCTCAGCAATCCAAACCATCTACGAATTATTTGTTTCTTTCGTCTTCATTGTGAGTATTAAATATTATATAAACGAAATTATAACCAAGACTCCTGGCGATATTGACTTTCGATCATCATTTTCCTTTCCCCAACCTACTCATAGTTTCCATCAGACGCGCGCTTGTTGCCATATTTGTTGTTGATTAATCTTCGGAAGAGCAAACCTGCCTGGTCCCGTCTAAACTCGGTGAATGCAGAGTGGCCACAACAGGCTTAGCTTCAATACTTAAAAACAGTCGTCAGTTGTGACGTAACACTATTGTATAATAGGGAAAAACCTTAGCTTCAATTTAAGTTATTTTTTTTTAACTTACCGTAAAAAATACAAACTGTGGTATCTAAGAGAGTTGGGAGTAGTAAACGTTCAGATACTGTGAATCTAGCGTACAGCGAAAAACTTCCATAGTTTAGCGGTTTTTATTTCGCTGTAGCAAAATAATCGATATGAAAATTTATTTTTCGTAAGGAAAAGCCTTACAAACGACTAAATTTTTTGCGTCTTTGTAAGAAATTACTATTGAATAATAGGGAAAACCTTTATCTTTAATTTGAGATAATTCTTAATAATTTACCCCAATAATTACGAATTTGGTAATTTAGGGATTTAGAAGTGGTAAAGATTAGATACTGTGAATCTAGCTTACATCGAAAAAATTTCATAGTTTCAAAGCTTTTTTTTCGCTGTTGGCAAAATCATCGATTTGAAAATTCTTCTTTATCAAGAAAAAGCCTTACAAACGACAAAATTTTTAGCGCCTTGTTTAGAATTTACTACAGAATAATAGTAAAAATCCTTAGCTTCCATTGTAGTTATTTCTTAATAATTTACCCCAAAAATTACGAACTGTTTAATCTAAGGGAGTTGGGAGTAGTAAATGTTCAGATACTGTAAATCTAACGTACACCAAAAAAATTTCATAGTTTTTAGGTTTTTTTTTTGTCGCTGTTGGCAAAATCATCGTTTTGAAAATACGTTTTGCTTAAGTAAAAGCCCTACAAACGTCTAAATTTTTAGCGTCTTTTTAAGAAATTTCTATTAAATACTACGGAAAACTCTTAGCTTTAATTTAAGAAATTTTTTATAATTTACCAATAAAATTACAAACTAGGTAATCTAAGGGAGTTAGCAGTAATAAAGTTTAAATACTGTGAATCTAGCTAACTTCAAAAAAATTCCATAGTTTCCAGGCTTTTTTTGTCGTCGTTGGCAAAATCATTGTGACGTCCCGCCACGATTGCCCACACTAATTATTTGCCAATAGTATAACTAAGACACGAATAATAATATTTCAAGTGATCTAAAGGAACATTTTATTAAACAATACATAATAGTTATATAAAAGTCTAATCAACCAGATTCTAGTAATAAATATAAAAGTTAACGACAACCTTTTCCTCCGATCTAAACATTAACATAAAAACAAATAACAATTACCTCCGATAAATAAGAGAAATTAACTAAACACAAAATAATATTATAACGAATAAATATTCAGAGGAGAACTTGAAACTCCTCTTAATAATCAGAATTAGATGAAACATACTCGTGAGAGAAAAAGGAAACATAAATTATCGACACTTGGAAACCCATAGGCGTAGAAGCGGCCTGGGTTGTAGTTGTATTAATCTTAAAGGCTGGTATAATGACGATTTAGCGGCGCTCCTGCACCTATGCGATAGTAATATAATGAGATAAGAAAGAATGGATGAGAAGGAATGAATGCGTGAAAGGTAATGCGTGATTTCAATAATATTAAACTAGCGATAAGTTAAGTTTATGTATGAATAATAATTTGAAGCTGGACTACGTGACAGAAATCCAATGTAACTGTGACCCCGGGGGTCGAAAGGAGAAACCTTCTAGACGATAGCCACCACGTGTAAAGAACAGAGCGGATGCCCTATCAAGTGACGACGATGATTGATTTATAATATGGCTGAATTGGAGCCTTTTTTCAGAATAGAGGTATCGTTGTTAATAATAATTCTAGAAAGAAACGGAACTTGGTAGGAGTAGGGAGGTCGGTCCTATAGGTCAGCCCTATGCCACCTCCACTTTCTTCTCTATGTCTTAAGGCTATATAAAGAAGGACCCTTCGGCCCGCACTCTGGTTATTCACATTATTCTCAATTATTCACAGTTATTCACAATTAGTACCTCATTATTACTTCACTCAATTAGTACAATTTCTGGTTTCAAACTATTATTCATCAGATTTAATTATTAGCCTATTGGTAAAACTAGTCATTGTTCTTATTCTCGTGTTAATAATTTCGTTTTTCCAAATTTATATTATTTTGGCTGTACAAGTTATAATTTGCTCGATTTTAATTTGAAAATATAATTCTTTAATACTTTAATTTGGTGAACCTTAATTAACGTGTTTATCAACCAATTAACCCGTGGGAGAAACCGCCCACATCCCAGACCAACGCTATCCCGAATACCGACGCTTTGGTAAGGTTCCGAGATCCGCTACAGTTAAAGTAAGTATTCAGCAAGGAAACAACTAATAAAATCATTCTAATCAAAACAAATAATAAATTCACTTAAATAGAAATTATAACCGATTATATCGAGAGTAGAATCTTACTAACACCAACAGCAATTTTAACTTTATACATAATAACCTAATCTAACGCATGCTTAATGTACTAATTTAACCTCCCCTAACATTTCAAGTGACTGCCCATAGTGTTTTTAACTTCATTCCTTTTACCGTGAAATATCCTGAAATTATCCTACAGCCATCCTCGTCGTGTCATTTTTATCTTTTCTTGACCTTCGGAAAACGAACCTGCCTGGTCCCGGCTAAACTCGGTGAATGCAGAGTGGCCATACAGGATTAGCAATAACTCTTTCCCTCATTCGTCAGTCGTGACGTAACATCATTGTTTTATAAATTCTTCTTTATTGAGAAATGCCCTTACAAACGACCAAATTTTTAGTGTCTTGTTATAAAAATTACTACTGAATAATAGAAAAAAACCTTAGTTTTAATAAGAGATAATTTTTAATAATTTACCCCAATAATTACGAATTTGGAAATATTAGGGATTTAAGAGTGGTAAAGTCTAGATACTGTGAATTTAGCCTACATCGAAAAAATTCCATAGTTTTAAAGCGTCTTTTTCGCTGTTGGCACACTAATCGATTTAAAAATCCTTCTTTTTTTAGAAAAGGCATTACAAACGACTAAATTTTTAGCGCGTTGTAAAGAGATTACTACAAAATAATGGGAAAAACCCTTATCTTTAATTTAAAATATTTTTTAAGTACTTTCCTTAAAAATTACGATCTTGGTAATCCAAGTGAGTTAGGAGTGGTAAAGTACAGATACTGTGAATCTAGCGTACACCGAAAGACTTCCATAGTTTCAAGGCTTTTTTTTCGCTGTTGCCAAATCATCGATGGGAAAATCCTTCTTTCTTAAGAAAAAGCCTTACAAACGACAAATTTTTTAGTGTCTCGTTAAGAAATTACTACTGAATAATAGGGAAAAACCTTAGCTTTAATTTAAGATAATTCTTTTTAATTTAACCCAATAATTACGAATTTGGTAATTTTAGGGATTTAAGAGTGGTAATGTTTAGATACTGTGAATCTAGCTTACATCGAAAAAATTTCATAGGTTTAAAGCTTTCTTTTCGCTGTTGGCAAACTCATCGGTTTAAAAATCCTTCTTTTTTTAGAAAAGGCATTACAAACGAAAAAATTTTTAGTGTCTTTTAAAAAATTTCTATCGAATAATAGGGAAAACTTTTGGCTTTAATATGGGATATTTTTTTTTAATTTACCGTAAAAAAAAAACTGTGTAATCTAAGGGAGTTGGAAGTAGTAAACGTTTAGATATTGTGAATCTAGCGTACTGCGAAAAATTTCTATGGTCCAGCGGCTTTTTTTTCGCTGTTGGCAAAATAATCGATTTAAAATTTCCTTTTTCTTAAGAAAAAGCATTACAAACGAGTAAATTTTTAGCGCCTTTTAAAGAAATTACAATTAAATAATAAGAAAAACCATTAGCTTCAATTTAAGATATTTTTTTCTAAATTTTCCGTAAAAAATACAAACTGTGTAATCTAAGAGAGTTAGGAGTAGTAAACGTTTAGATATTGTGAATCTAGCGTACCGCGAAAAAATTTCAAAGTTTCGTGGCTTCTTTTTCGCTGTTGGCACAATCATGGATTTGAAAATTTTTCTTTCTTGAAAAAAAGTTTTACAAACGACTAAATGTTTAGCGCCTTGTTAAGAAATAACTACTGAATAATAGTAACAACTCTTAGCATCAATTTGAGGTATTTCTTAATAATTTACCCCAAAAATTACAAACTGTTTAATCTAAGGGAGTTGGGAGTAGTTAATGTTCAGATACTGTAAATCTAACGTAAACCGAAAAAATTTCATAGTTTCGAGGATTTTTTTGTCGCTGTTAGCAAAATCATCGATTTAAAAATTCTTCTTTATTGAAACGAAGCTTTACAAACGACAAAATTTTTAGCGCCTTGTTTAGAATTTACTACTAAATAATAGTAAAAATCCTTAGCTTCAATAATAGTTCTTTCCTAATAATTTACCCCAAAAATTACGAAATAGATAATCTGAGGCAGTTGGGAGTAGTAAACGTTTAGATACTGTGTATCTAGCGTAGAGCGAAAAACTTCCACAGTGAAGAGGCTTTTTTGTCGCTTTTGGCAAAATCATCGATTTGAAAATCCTTCTTTCTTGAGAAAAAGCCTTACAAACGACAAAATTTTTAGTGTCCTTTAAAAAATTTCTATCGAATAATAGGGAAAACCTTTAGCTTTAATTTAAGATATTTTTTTTTAATTTACCGTAAAAAAAAAACCTGTGTAATCTAAGAGAGTTGGGAGTAGTAAACGTTGAGATACTGTGAATCTAGTGTACAGCGAAAAACTTCTATAGTTTAGAGGCTTTTTTTTGCTGTTGGCCAAATCATCGATTTGAAAATTCTTCTTTCTTAAGAAAAAGCCTTACAAACGAGTAAATTTTTAGCGCCTTGTTAAGAAATTGCTACTGAATAATAGTGTTACGTCACGCCACGTTTATCTATATTATTTTCTTTGCAGTAGTAAACTAGCTCACGAGCGATGCAGGGCTATTGGTGAAAGCATCGCACGTGAGACATGGTCTTATCGATGAGATCATTGCCGCGTGATCTATCAAATATCAATACATAAAGAAATTCTCGAAACAGTTACCTAAATACTTATTAAATATTTCTGAATTGCTGGCGTGGCGAAACACTGAGCTCCTGGGCGTGCAATGCCGCGTGGCAACAAACCTAAGCAGGCGATTGATATCATATAACGCGATAGCATATATCATATAACCGTGAGATAGGAACGTATATAAGAACGGAGCATACATTCACTTGGCAGAAGAGAAAATATAGTTTAGATGTGAAAATACAGTTGAGAAGAGAAAAAACAGTTGAGAAGTGAGAATACAGTAGAGTGGAATAGAGTAGATGAGATGAGGGTGAGGGCGAGGGTCGTGACTGCTGCTGCTGAGAGCTAGAAGGCGATTCACTTCTTTCTTAATTTTATAACGTTTACTTTTGTTTTCTTGCGAGTGTTGTTAATTGATTGTTATCCAAACTATCTGCGGATTAAAATTGTTTCTTTCGTCTTCATTGTAAGTATTAAATATTATATAAATGAAATTATAACCAGAACTCCCGGCGATATTGACTCCCGATCACCATTTTCCTTTCCCTAACCTACTCATAGTTTCCATCAGACGCGCGCTTGTTGCCATGTTTGTTGTTGATTAATCTTCGGAAGAGCGAACCTGCCTGGTCCCGGCTAAACTCGGTGAATGCAGAGTGGCCACAACAGGCTTAGCTTTAATACTTTCAATCACTCGTCAGTTGTGACGTAACACTATTGTATAATAGGGAAAAACCTTAGCTTCAATTTGAGGTGTTTTTTAATAATTTACCCCAAAAATTACAAACTGTTTCATCTAAGGGAGTTAAGAGTAGTAAATGTTCAGATACTGTAAATCTAACGTAAAGCGAAAAAATTTCATAGTTTCGAGGCTTTTTTTGTCGCATTTGGCAAAATCATTGATTGAAAAATTCATCTTTAATCAGAAGAAGCCTCACAAACGACAAAATTTTTAGTGTCTTGTTAAGAAATTACTACTAAATAATAGGGTAAAACCAAAGCTTTTATTTGAGATAATTCTTAATAATTTACCCCAATAATTACGAATTTGTAAATTTAAAGGATTTAGGAGTGGTAAAGTTTAGATACTGTGAATCTAGCTTACATCAAAAAAAATTTCATAGTTTTAAAGCTTTTTTTTCGCTGTTGGCAAAATCATTGATTAACAAATTTATTTTTTTTAAGAAAAAGCTATACAAACGACTAAAATTTTAGCGTCTTTTTTAGAAATTACTAATGAATAATAGGGAAAACCTTCAGCTTAAATTTAAGATATTTTTTTTTAATTTACCGTAAAAAATCGAACTAGGTAATCCAAGGGAGTTGGGAGTAGTAAACGTTTAGCTACTGTGAATCTAGCGTAAAGCGAAAAAATTTGATAGTTTAGAGGCTTTTTTTCGCTTTTGGCAAAATCATCGATTTGAAAATTCTTCTTTCTTGAGAATAAGTTTTACAAACGACTAAATTTTTAGCCCCTTGTAAAAAAATTACTGCTGAATAATTGTTAAAACCCTTAGCTTTAATTTGAGATAATTCTTTATAATCTACCCAATAAATTACAAACTAGGTAATCTAAGAGATTTCGGAGTAGTAAACGTTTAGATACTGTGAATTTTGTTTACAGCGAAAAAATTTCATAGTTTCGAGGCTTTTTTTTGGCTGTTGGAACAATCATCGATGTACGGTCGAAAACGACCTTTATATGATTTAATCTACGTTTGTAAGACTACGCGTAAGCGTCACGAGAATTTTCCCAAACACCTCCACCTGAGCGCTGCGTATCCAAGCCCTCCCTCTGCCGGGACCATTTTCCGAAGCGATCGATTATTCTGATCCTTGACGCCCACTTGAGCAGACGGAAAAGAACTCGAAAGCGATATATTGATTACGAAAGCGATTAATATTTTACCATATAAGACTCCTCATTCCGACCAAAGACACCACAAAAAAGCTAAGTAGCGCATTGTAAT
Source organism: Mischocyttarus mexicanus (assembly GCA_023678845.1). Lineage (NCBI taxonomy): Eukaryota > Metazoa > Arthropoda > Insecta > Hymenoptera > Vespidae > Mischocyttarus > Mischocyttarus mexicanus. Next base: position 469,522 of record JACGTP010000080.1, read on the forward strand.
ATATTTTAGCTATAAACCTTAAAGGACCCGAGCTTCATATTAACAATATTGTACCCCCTATATTGTATCACATTTTTTCAACGGGTTTTTATGCCGAGAGGCTTTTCCCCTTCGAGCCAATAAAAGAAGTTCGTTTTCTGGTTGGCTCAATCGAGTGTTTTCTTTATTTCTAATCAGTAATTTTCACCTCCNCGCGGAGCAGTTAACATGTATAAATAACATGACAGTAGAAAGACGTATAATTATCGAAAACTGCGTCAACTTGCAAATACACGATTTTTGTGACGCCAGTCGAGCAGGTTACGGAGCTTGCATTTACGTACGATCCCAAGATAAACGCGGTAACATACACGTAAGTTTATTTTGCGCGAAAGGACGAGTAGCTCCTCTCAAGGACACAACTATACCGCGACTCGAATTATGCGGAGCTCTCACCCTTGCCCGGCTATATCGAGAAGTCCAGACAGCAAGTAAATTGGAACCAGATAACGTAATGTTTTGGTCCGATTAATACCTAATTGCGAAAGGACTCCATGTTGGAGAAATTTCGCCACGTACAATCGATTTGAAAATTCTTTTTTCTTGAGAAAAAGTATTACAAACGACTAAATTTTTAGCGCCTTGTTAAGATATTACTACTGAATAATAGTAAAAACCCTTAGCATCAATTAAAGGTATTTTTTAAAAATTTACCCCAAAAATTACAAACTGTTTAATCTAAGGGAGTTGAGAGTAGTAAATGTTCATATACTGTAAATCTAACGTACATCGAAAAAATACCATAGTTTTAGGGCTTTTTTTCGCTGTTGGCAAAATCATCGATTTGAAAATTCTTCTTTATTGAGAAAAAGCCTTACAAACGACAAAATTTTTAGTGTCTTTTTAAAAATTTCTATTGAATAATAAAGAAAACTTTTAGCTTCAATTTAAGATATTTATTTTTTATTCACCGTAAAAAATACAAGCTGTGTAATCTAAGAGAGTGGGAAATAGTAAACGTTGGGATACTATAAATAGAGCGTACACCGAAAACATTCCATAGTTTCAAGACTTTTTGTTCATTGTTGGAAAAATCAGCGATTGGACCAATCTGTTTTTTAGAGAAAAAGCCCTACAAACAACAAAATTTTTAGCGCCAAGTTAATAAATTATTACAAAATAATAGGAAAAACCCTTAGGTTCAATTTGAGGCATTTCTTAATTTTTTACCCCAAAAATTACAAACTGTTTAATCTAAGGAAATCGGGAGTAGTAAATGTTTGGATACTGTAAATCTAACGTATACCGATAAAATTTTATTGTTTTAAGGCTTTTTATGTCGCTGTTTGCAAAATCATTGATTTAAAAATTCTTCTTTATTAAGAAAAAGCCTTACAAACGACAAAATTTTTAGTGTCTTGTTAAAAAATTACTACTAAAAAATAGGGAAAAACCTTAGCTTTAAGTTGAGATATTTCTTAATAATTTAGCCAAAAAATTACAAACTAGGATTTCTTAGAGAGATAGCAGTAATAAAGTTCAGATACTGTGATTCTAGCATACAGCAAAAAATTCCATAGTTTCTAGGCTTCTTTTTCGCTATAGGCAAAATTTTTGATTGGAAAATTCTTCTTTCTTGAGAAAAAGCATTACAAACGACTAAATTTTTAGCGCCTTGTTAAGAAATTACTACAAAATAAAAAGAAAAAACCTTAGCTTTAATTTGTGATTTTTTAAAATAATTTACCCAAGATATTTCAAACTGGGTAATCTAAGTAAGTTAGGAGTAGTAAAGTACAGATACTGTGAATCTTGCTTACATCAAAAAAATTCCATAGATTCACGACATTTTCGCTTTCGGCAAAATCATCGATTAAAAATACTTTTATCTTTGGAAAAAATCTTAAAAACGAAAAAATTTTTAGTGTCTTGTTAAGAAATTTCTACTAGATAATAGGGAAAGACCGTATCTTTAATTTGAGATAATTCATAACAATTAACCCTAATGATTACAAATTTGGTAATTTAAGGGATGTAGAAGTGGTAAAGTTTAGTTACTGTGAATCTAGCTTATATCGAAAAAATTCCATCTTTTCAAAGCTTCTTTTCGCTGTTTTCAAAATCATCGATTTAAAAATCTATCTTTCTTTAAAAAAAGCATTACAAACGACTAAATTTTGCGCCATGTTAAGTAATTACTACAAAATAATAAGGAAAAACCTTAGCATTAATTTAAGATATTTCTTAATAATTTATCCATAAAATTACGGACTAGGTAGTTTTAGGCTGTAAGCAGTAGTAAAGATCTAATACTGTGAATCCAGCTTACATCAAAAAAATTCCTTAGATTCACGGCTTTTTTTCGCTGTTGGCAAAATCATCGATTAGAAAATTCTTTTTCCTTGAGAAAAAGTTTTACAAACGACTAAATTTTTAGTGCCTTGTTCAGAAATTAATACTAAATAATAGGGAAAAAACCTTAGCTTTAATGTGACATATTTCTTAATTAATTACACAAAAAATTACGAACTAGGTAAGCTAAGGGAGTAACCAGTATTATAGTTCAGATACTGTGAATCTCGTTTACATAAGAAAAATACCATAGTTTCAAGGCTTTTTTTCGCTGTTAGGAAAATCAGTGATTTATCAATTTTTCTTTTTTTGGATAAATCTCTAAAAACGACTAGATTTTTAGGGCCTTTTCAGGAAATAACTACTGAAAAATAGGAAAAACCCTAAGCTTTAATTTGAGATAATTCTTCTTAATTTACCCAAAAAATGACGAACTAGGTAATCCATGGGAGTTGGGAGAAGTATACGTTCAGATACTGTAAATTTAGCGTACACCGACGAAATTTCATAGTTTGGAGGATTTTTTTCGCTGTAAGCTAAATCATCGATTGGAAAATACGTATTTCTTAAGAAAAAGCCTTACAAACTACATGATTTTTAGCGCCTTGTTAAAAAATTACTTTTAAGTAATGGAAATATCCTTAGCTTCAATTTGAGGTATTTCCTAATAATTTACATCAAAAATTACGAACTGGGTAATATAAGATAGAGATGAGTTTTCAACGTTTAGATACTTTGATTCTAGCATACCGCAGAAAAATTCCATAGTTTCGAGGCTTTTTTTTCGCTGTTGGCACAATCGTCGATTGGAAAATACTTCTCTCTTGAGAAAAATCCTTACAAACAATAAAATTTTTGGCGCCTCGTTTAGAAATTTCTACAGAAAAATAAAAAAAACCCTTAGCTTCAATTTAAAATATTTCCTAATAATTTACCCCAAAAATTTCGAACTTTGTAATCTAAGGAAGTAATGAGTTTTCAACGTTCAGATACTTTGATTCTAGCATACTGCGAAAAAATTCCATAGTTTCGAAGCTTTTTTTCCGCTGTTGGCAAAATGCTTGATTTGAAAATTCTTGTTTCTTGAGAAAAAAGCTTACAAACAACGAAATTTTTAGAGCCTCGATTAGATATTACTACTGAATAATAGAAAAAACCCTTAGCTTTAATTTGAGCTATTTCTTAATTATTTACCCCAAAAATTACGAACTGGGTAATCTAAGGAAGAAATGAGTTTTCAACGTTCAGATACTTTGATTCTAGCACAATGCGAAAAAATTCCATAGTTTCGAGGCTTTTTTTTCGCAGCTGTAAAATTTTTGATTTGAAAATTCTTGTTTCTTGAGAAAAAACCTTACAAACAATGAAATTTTTAGCGCCTTGTTTAGTAATTACTACTAAATTATAGGAAAAACCCTTAGCTTCAATTTAAAATATTTCCTAATAAGTTACCCACAAAAATTTCAAACTATGTAATCTAAGAAAGTAATGAGTTTTCAACGTTTAGATACTTTGATTCTAGCATACCGCGGAAAAATTCCATAGTTTTGAGGCTTTTAAAATCGCTTTTGGCAAAATCTTTGATTTGAAAATTCTCCTATTTTGAGCAAAAGCTTTACAAAAGAAAAAATTTTTAACGCCTCGTAAAGAAATTACTACTGAATAATAAGGAAAAACCTTACCATTTGTTTTAGATAATTTTTAATAATTTACCCAAAAAATTAAACGTTCAGATAAAGTTAATGTAGCGTACACCAAAAAAATTACATAGTCTCGAGGCTTTTTCAGTCGCAACTGGCAAAATCATCGATGTGAAAATTCTCCTTTCTTGAGAAAAAGCATTACAAACAACAAAATTTTTAGCGCCTTGTTAGGAAATTACTACTGAATAATAGGGAAAAACCTAAGCTTTAATTTGAGATGAATTTTAATAATTTGCCACAAAAATTACGAACTAGGTAACCCTAAGGAGTTAAGAGTAGTAAACGTTCCAATACAGTAAATCTAGTGTACTCCAAAAAAATGTCATAGTCTCAAGGCTTTTTGTGTCGCTGATGGCAAACTTATTGATTAAAAAATTCTTCTTTCTTGAGATAAAGCATTACAAACGAAAAAATTTAAAGTGTCTTCCTGAGAAATTACTACTAAATAACAAGGAAAAACCTTACTACTTATTTGAGATAAATTTTAATAATTTACCCAAAAAATTACAAACTAGGTAATCTAATGGAGTTAAGAATTAAAAACGTTCAGATACTGTAAATCTAGCGTATACCAAAAAAATGTAATAGTCTAGAGGCTTTTTTTGTCGCTGTTGGCAAAATCATCGATTGGAAAATTCTCCTTTCTTGAGAAAAAGCCTTACAAACGAATAAATTTTTAGTGTCTTGCTAAAAAGTTACTACTAAATAATAAGGAAAACTTAGCAGTAATTTGAATAATTCTTTATAATTTACCTAAAAAAATTACGAACTAGTTTATCTAAGGGAGTAAGGTGTAGTAAAGTTTTGATACTGTAAATCTAGCGTACACCAAAAAAATGTCATAGTCTAAAGGCTTTTTTTGTCGCTGTTGGCAGAATCATCGATTGGAAAATTCTCCTTTCTTGAGAAAAAGCCTTACAAACAATAAAATTTTTAGCGCCTAGTGAAGAAATTACTACTGAATAATAGGGAAAAACCTTAGCTTTAATTTGAGATAAATCATAATATTTTACCCAAAAAATTACGAACTAGATAATCCAAGGGAGTAAAGAGTAGTAAGCGTTCAGATACAATAAATCTAGCGTATACAGAAAAAATTTTATAGGCTTGAGGCTATTTTTGTCGCTGTTGGCTAAACCATCGGTTAGAAAATTTTTTTTTCTTGATAAAAAACCTTACCAACGAATAAGTTTTTAGTTTCTTGCTAAGAAATTACTATTGAATAATAAGGAAAACCCTTTGCTTTAATATGAGATAATTCTTTAAAATTTACCTAAAAAAATTACGAATTATGTTATCTAAGAGAGTTAGGAGTATTAAAGTTCAGATACTGTAAATCTCGCTTAAATCGAAATAATACCATAGTTTCAAGGCTCTTTTCGCTTTTTGCAAATCATTAAATTGAAAATTTTTCTTTTTTTGGGAACAACGTCACAAACGACTAAATTTTTAGCGCCACTTTAGGAAATTACTACTTAATAATAAGGAAAAATATTACTATTTATTTGGGATAATTCTTAATAATTCACCCAAAAAATTACGAACTGGGTAATCCAAGAGGGTTAAGAGTTGTAAACGTTCAGATACTGTAAATCTAGCGTACACCAAAAAAATGTCATAGTTTAAAGGCTTTTTTTGTAGCTGTTGGCAAAATCATCGATTGGAAAATTCTCTTTTCTTAAGAAAAAGCCTTACAAACAATAAAATTTTTAGCGCTTTGTTAAGAAATTACTACTGAATAATAGGGAAAAACCTTAGCTTTAATTTGACCTATTACTTAATAATTTACCCAAAAAATTACGAATTTGGTAATCTAAGGGAGTTACCAGTATTGAAGTTCCGATACTGTGAATCTCCTTTTCATCGAAAGAATGCCATAGTTTCAAGGCTTTTTTTCGCTATTAGCAAAATTACAGTTTTAAAAAATCTTTTTTTTTTGGAAAAAGCGTTATAAACGAGTAAATTTTTAGCGCCTTTTTAAAAAGATCTTACTGAATAATAGGGAAAAACCTAAGCTTTATTTTGAGATACTTCTTCAAAATTTACCAAAAAATTTACGAAATAGGTAATCCAAAGGAGTTGGAAGTATTAAACGTTCAGAAACTGTTAATCTAGCGTTCACCGAAAAAATTTCATAGTTTCAAGGCTTTTTTTAGCTGTTGAGAAAATCATCGATTTAAATATTCTTCATTCTTTGGAAAAAGCATTACAAACGACTTGATTTTTAGCGCCTTTTCAAGAAATTACTTCTAAATAATACGTTAAAACCTTTGCATTAAATTGATATATTTCTTAAATTTTTACCAAAAAAATTACAAACTAGATAATCTAAGGAAGTAACCAGTAGTAAAGTTCAGATACTGTGAACCTCGCTTTCATCGAAAAAATATCTCAGTTTTAAATCTTTTTTCGCTGTTGGGAAAATTATTGATTTAAAAATTCTACTTTTTTTTTAAAAAACCTTACAGACGACTAAATTTTTAGTATCTTATTAAGAGATTACTACTGAATAATAAGGCAAAACCTAAGCTTTGATTTGAAATAATTCTTAATATTTTACCAAGAAAATTACGAACTAGGTAATCCAAAGGAGTTGAAAGTAGTAAACGTTTAGATACTGTAAATCTCGCTTACATCGAAATAATACCATAGTTTCAAGGCTTTTTTTCGCTTTTGACAAATCATCAAATTGAAAATTTTTCTTTCTAGAGAAAAATGTCTTTAAACGACTAAATTTTTAGCGCCTTTTTATGGAATAACTACTGAATAATAGGGAAAAACCTTAGCTTTAATTTGACCTATTACTTAATAATTTACCCCAAAAATTATGAATTTGGTAAACTAAGGCAGTTACCAGTTGTGAAGTTCCGATACTGTGAATCTCCCTTACATCGAAAAATTCCATAGTTTCGAGGCTTTTTTCCGCTATTAGCAAAATAACAGTTTTAAAAAATCTTGTTTCTTTGAAAAAAGCCTTATAAACGAGTAAATTTTTAGCGCCTTTTTAAAAAGATCCAACTGAATATCAGGGAAAAACCTAGGCTTTATTTTGAGATACTTCTTCAAAATTTACCCAAAATTTTCGAAATAAGTAATCCAAAGGAGTTGGAAGTAGTAAACGTTCAAAAACTGTAGATCTAGCGTTCACCGAAAAAATTTCATAGTTTCAAGGCTTTTTCCGCTGTTGGCAAAATCATCGACTGGAAAATTCTTCTTTATTGAAAGAAAGCTTTACAAACGACAAAATTTATAGCGCCTTTCTAGGAAATTACTACTGAATAATAGGGAAAAACCTTAGATTTAATTTGACATATTTCTTAATTATTTCCCAAAAAAATGACGAACTACGAAATCCAAGTAAGATGGGAGTAGTAAACGTTAGGATACTGAAAATCTAGCGTTACTGAAAAAATTTCATAGTTTCAAATGGTTTTTTTCGATGTTTGCAAAATCATCGACTTATAAATTCTTCTTTATTGAGAGAAAGCCTTACAAACGACAAACTTTTTAGCGCCTTGTTCAGAAATTTTTACTGAATAATAGTAAAAATCCTTAGCTTTAATTTCAGGTATTTCTTAATAATTTACCACAAAAATTACGAATTTGGTAATTTTAGGGATTTAGGAGTGGTAAAGTTTAGATACTGTGAATCTAGCTTACAATGAAATAATACCATAGTTTTAAAGCTTTTTTTCGTTTTTGGCATATCATCAAATTGAAAATTCTTCTTTTTTTTGGGAAAAGCATTACCAGCGAATAAATTTTAAGCGCTTTGTAAAGAAATTACTATAAAATATTAGGGAAAAACCTTAGCTTTTGTTAAGGTTCGTGGTTTAATAATAACACTTAAAATCATTCTTTAACAATACTATATATTTATTCTATCTTTCCTTTGTACTAATACATTCTCTTATACCATGACACGTTATATCTGTCAGACGGTCGACACACCAGTACGGTTTCTTTTTCCTTTATTCCTATTCCTACCCTTGTCTATCACTAGGGGCGCTGCTAATATGTCGATGTTTTCGATCATCGATTACAATTCTAAATTTAATCTCTTTCTCAACAGCTTTAATTTGCGATAATACTTATTAATTTACCCCAATAATTACGGACTAAGTAATCTAAGTAAGTTAGGAGTGGTAAAGTACAGATACTGTGAATCTAGCGTACACCGAAAGAATTCCATAGTTTCATGGCTTTAATTTCGCTGTTGCTAAATCAACGATTGGAAAAATCTTTCTTTATAAAGAAAAAGCCTTACAAAAGAAAAAATTTTTAGTGTCTCGTTACGAAATTACTACTAAATAATAGAAAAAAACCTTAGCTTTAATTTGAGATAATTCTTAATAATTCACCTCAATAATTACGAATTTGGTAATTTTAGGGATTTAAAAGTGGTAAAGTTTAGTTACTGTGAATCAAGCTTACATCGAAAAAATTTAATAGTTTCAAAGCTTTTTTTTCGCTGTTGGCAAAATCTTTGATTTGAAAATCCTTTTTTCTTTAGAAAAACCATTACAAACGACTAAATTTTTAGCGCCTTGTTGAGAAATAACTACTGAATAAAAGGGAAAACCTTAGATTTCATTTGACATATTGTTTATAACAAATAACCCAAAAAAATACAAACTGTAGTATTTAAGAGAGTTGGGATTATTTAACGTTCAGATACAGTAAATCTAGCGCACACCGAAAATATTTCATAGTCTCGAGGCTTTTTTAATTGCTGTTTGCAAAATCATTGATTTTAAAATTCTTCTTTCTTGAGTAATAACTTTACAAACGAAAAAATTTCAAGTAGCTTGATAAGAAATTACTACTCAATTTTAAGGAAAAACCTTAGCTTTTATTTGAGATAATTCCTAATCATTTACTTAAAAAATTACGAGCAATGCAATCCAATAGATTTGAGAATAGTAAACGTTCAGATACTGAAAATATAGCGTACCCCGAAAAAATTCCATAGTTTCAAGGCTTTTTTGCAACTGTTGGCACAATCATCTATTTGAAAATTCTTCTTTCCTGAGAAAAAACCATACAAACGACAAAGTTTTTAGTGTCTTGCTATAAAATTACTACTGTAAAATAAAGAAAAACCTTAGTTTTTTTTTGAGATAATTCCTAATAATTTACCAAAAAAATTACGAACTAGGTAATCCAAGAGAGTGGGAAGTAGCAAACGTGCTAATACTGTAAATCTGGAGAACACCGAAAAAATTTTATAGTTTGGGGGATTTTTTTGTTGCTTTTTGAAAAATAATCGATTTTAAAATTCTTTTTTTGTTAGACAAGCCTTACAAACGACAAAATTTTTAGTGTCTTGCTAAAAAATTACTACAGAATAATAAGGAAAACCCGTAGTTTTCATTTAAGATTATTCTTAACAACTTACCCAAAAAATTACGAAGTAGGTAATCCAAAGAAGTACCCAGTAGTAAAGTTCAGATACTGTAAATCTTGCTTACATCGAAAATATACCACACTTTCAAGACTTTTTTTCGCTGTTGACAAAATCATCGATATGAAAATTCTTCTTAGTAAGTTTTAGTGTCTTGTTAAGAAATTACTACTGAATAATAGTAAAAATCTTTAGCTTTAATTTGAGGTTTTTTTTAATAATTTACCCTAAAAATTACTTGCTAGGTTCTCTAAGGGATTTGAGAGTAGTAAACGTTTAGTTACTGTGAATCTTGCGTAGAACGAAAATTTTCTTTAGTTTAAAGGCTTTTTTTTTGCTGTTGGCAAAATCAATAATTTGAAAATTCATATTTCTTAAAATACAGCCAAACAAACGTCTAAATTTTTAGCGCCTTTTTAAGAAATTACTACTGAATAAAAAAAAAAAACCATAGCTTTGTTTTGACATAATTCCTAATAATTTAACCAAAAAATTTCGAGCAATGTAATCCAAGAGATTTGAGATTTGTAAACGTTCAGATACTGTAAACCTAGCGAAAACGAAAAAAATTTCATAGTTTCAACGCTTTTTTCCGCCGTTGGGAAAATCATTGATTTAAAAATTATTCTTTATTGCGAAAAAGCCTTACAAACGACAAACTTTTTAGCGCCTCGTTTAGAAATTGCTACTAAATAATAAGGAAAAACCTTAGCTTTTATTTGAGATAATTCATATTAATTTACCCAAAAAATTGCGAACTAGGTAATCTAAGGGACATAGAAGTAGTGAACGTTCAAATACTGTAAATCTTGCGTGCACAGAAAAAATTTCATAGTCACAAGGCTTTTTTTGTCGCTGTGGGCAAAATCATCAATTTGAAAATTCTTCTTTCTTGAGATAAAGCCTTACAAACGACAAAATTTTTAATGTCTTGCTAAGAAACTTCTACTTAAAAATAAGGAAAAACCTTACCACTTATTTAAGATAATTTTTAATAATTTGCCCAAAAAATTACAAACAAGGTAATCCAAAGGAGTTAGGAGTAGTAAACGTTCAGACACTTGAAATATAGCGTACACCGATAAAATTCCATAGTTTTAAGGCTTTTTTTTTCGCTGTTGGCAAGATAATCGATTTGAAAATTCTCCTTTTTTAAAGAAAAGCATCACAAACGACAAAATTTTTAGCGCCTCGGTATAATTTACTTCTGAATAAAAACTAAAAACCTTAGCTTTAAGTTGAGATAAATCTTAATAATTTACCCAAAAAATTGCGAACTAGGTAATCTAAAAGAGTTGGGAGTAGTAAAGTTCAGATACAGTAAGTCTCGCTTACATCAAAAGAATATCATAGTTTCAAGGCTTTTTTTGTCGCTGTTGGTAAAATCAACGACTTGAAACTTCTTCTTTATTGAGATAAAGCCTTACAAACGACAAAATATTTAGCGCTTTGTTAAGAAATTTCTACCTAATAATAGTAAAAATCCTTAGCTTCAATTTAAGGTATTTCTTAATATTTTACACAAAAAATTACGAACCAGGTAATCCAAAAAATTTAAGAGTAGTAAACGTTTCGATACTATAAATCTAGCGTACAAAGAAAAAAATTTTCTAGTTTCAAGGCTTTTTTTCCCGTTTTGGCAAAATCATTGAGTGGAAAATTCTCTCTTCTTAAGAAAAAGCCTTATAATCGACAAAATTTTTAGCGCCTTGTTTAGAAATTACTACTGAATAATAAAGAAAAAACATTAGCTTTTATTTGAGATAATTCATATTAATTTACTCAAAAAATTGCGAACTAGGTAATCTAAGGGACATGGGAGTAGTAAACGTTCAGATACTGTAAATCTACAGTGCACCGAAAAAATTTCATAGTCACGAGGCTTTTTTTGTCGCTGTTGGCAAAATCATTAATTTAAAAATTCTTCTTTCTTGAGATAAAACCTTACAAACGACAAAATTTTTAGTGTCCTGCTAAGAAACCTCTACTTAAAAATAAGGAAAAACTTTACTATTTATTTGAGATAATTTTTAATAATTTACCCAAAAAATTACAAAGAAGGTAATGCAAAGGAGTTAGGAGTAGTAAACGTTCCGATACTGTCATTCTAGAGTACACCGAAGAAATTTGATTGTTTCGAGTCTTTTTTAATCGCCGTTAGCAAAATCATCGATTTGAAAATTCTTCTTTTTTGAAAAAAAGCATTACAAAAAACATAAATTTTAGCACCGTGTTAAGAAATTACTTCTAAATAATAGGGAAGATCCTTACTATTTATTTGGGATAATTCTAAATAATTTACCTAAAAAACTAAACGTTCAGATACAGTAAATCTAGCGTACATCGAAAAAATTTCATAGTCTCGAGGCTTTTTTTGTCGCTGTCGGCAAAATCATCGATTTGAAAATTCCTTTTTCTTGAGAAAAAGCCTTACAAAAGAATAAATTTTTAGTGTTTTGCTAAGAAATTACTACTGAATAATAAGGAAAACCCTTAGCTTTAACTTTAGATAATGCTTATGAATTTACCCAAAAAATTACAAACTAGGTAATCTAAAGGAGTAACGAGTAGTAAAGTTCAGATATAGTAAATCTCGCTTACATCGAAAAAATATCATAGTTTCAAGGATTTTTTTGTCGCTGTTTGCAAGATCGTCGACTTGAAACTTCTTTATTATTGAGAGAAAGCCTTACAAACGACAAAATTTTTAGCGTCTCGTTAAGAAATTACTAGTGAATAATAGGGTAAAACCTTAGCTTTATTTTGAGATAAATCTTAATAATTTACCCAAAAAATTAGGAACTAGGAAATCTAAGGGAGTTGGGAGTAGTAAAAGTTCAGGTACAGTAAATCTAGCGTACACCGAAAATATTTCATAGTTTCAAGGCTTTTTTTTCGGTGTTAGCAACATCAACGATTGGAAATTTCTTCTTTTCTGAGAAAAAGCCTTACAAACGACAAAATTTTATGTTTAAAGCTAAGAAATTACTACTGTATAATAAAAGAAACTCTTACCTTTATTTTAAAATAATTCTTATTAGTTTACCCAAAAAATTACGACCTATGTAACTCAACGGTGTAGAGTAGTAAACGTTTAGACACTGTGAATGTAGCGTACACCGAAAAAATTTCATTGTTTCAAAGCTTATTTTTCGGTGTTGGCAACATCAACGATTGGAAATTTCTTCTTTCTTAAGAAAAAGCCTTATAAACGAAAAGATATTAAGTGTCTTGCTAAGAAATTACTACTGTATAATAAGGAAAACTATTACCTTTTGTTACGTCACGCCACGTTTATCTATATTATTTTCTTCGCAGTAGTAAACTAGCTCACGAGCGATGCTGGGCCATTGGTGAAAGCATCGCACGTGAGACATAGACTTATCGATGAGATCATTGCCCGCGTGATCTATCAAATATCAATACATAAAGAAATTCTCAGAACAGTTACCTAAATACTTATTAAATATTTCTGAATTGCTGGCGTAGCGAAACACTGAGCTCCTGAGCGTGCAATGCCGCGTGGCAACAAACCTAAGCAGGCGATTGGTATCATATAACGCGATAGCATATATCATATAACAGTGAGATAGGAACGTATATAGGAACGGAGCATGCATTCACTGGGCAGAAGAGAAAAAACAGTTGAGAAGAGAGAATACAGTAGAGTGGAATAGTGTAGTGGAGATGAGGGCGAGGGCAAGGGTCGTGACTGCTGCTGCTGAGAGCTAGAAGGCGATTCACTTCTTTCTTAATTTTATAACGTTTACTTTTGTTTTCTTGCGAGTGTTGTTAATTGATTGTTATCCAAACTATCTGCGGATTAAAATTGTTTCTTTCGTCTTCATTGTAAGTATTAAATATTATATAAATGAAATTATAACCAGAACTCCCGGCGATATTGACTCCCGATCACCATTTTCCTTTTCCTAACCTACTCATAGTTTCCATCAGACGCTTGCTTGTTGCCATGTTTGTTGTTGATTAATCTTCTTAAAACGAACCTGCCTGGTCCCGGCTAAACTCGGTGAAAGCAGAGTGGCCATACAGGCTTAGCAACAATTCTTTCCCTCATTCGTCAGTCGTGACGTAACAAAACTGGTGTCAGAAGTGGGACTCGAGTTCGTTTTTTCGAAGATTGAAAGATAATAAAAATGGCAACTGTTACGAGGAGCCAAATTAGATTGACTCCGGAAGAACCGGATAGATTAGTTGAGGAATTAATTAAAAAGGAAGAACAGCGGGATGAGGAAAAGCGTAGAATGGAGGCAGAAATTAGAGAACTTCAAAAACAAATATTCCAAAAATCGCGAAATCCGCCTGAATCCGCCGCAGAAATTTTAGAGCAAATTCCTCGACTTGATGGCTATAACATCTCCGTTCATAGTTTCACCGGGCATTGTAGAATCGCTTCATCAAAATTAAGTAAATATTTAGTACAAGACCTTATTGAATGTTTTAAGCAACGTCTGACTGGAAGTGCATATCGGCTATTTATCGAGGTAAAATTTCAATCTGTAGAAGAATTTTTATGTTCGGTAAAGAGAACGTTCGCTGCAAAGAAAACGCTGGTTCATTATTTCGGAGATCTCAGTCAGTTAAGACAAAACCCGAACGAAACCGTCATGCAATATGCGTGTAGAACAAGAAAATTAGAGACAGCACTAATAGACTCAATTAAAACCGAATTTCCCGAGAACAGTGCACAGATTATTAATAAGGTAGAAACAGATTTATTGAAAGGTTTTACCGACGGGATCACAACTTCCATTCGAACGGAACTCCGACTTAACGGTAACAAAACCCTGACAGATGCCATAGCCGACGCGATAGCGCTGGAAAAGAAGACCACCCCGAGTCCCCCGAACCCGTCGTATAACAGGAACAATAATAACAGAAACTTGAACGGACGGTATGAAGAGAGATACACTAATACGGAAAACCGAACTTATAGATTCAATTACAATCAAGACCGTAGGTACCCCGACCAACCGCCACGATACACCGACCGAAATAACGATAACTTTAACCGACCAGACAACAGAAATAATTATAACAGTAACCAGAATCGAAGTATTATGTATAATGATCAAAAATATCCAAACGCGAATAACAGAAATCTTAATCGTGACTATAATCGGGATATTAGACATTTTAATTGCTATCAAAATTTACAACCACGGTTTTTCCCAGAGGAGAGGCGAAATTATCGTCAGCATAATTATCGAAATCAACGCTCAGAAAATTATGAAAATAATAAAACTTATAACACGTACGAAAATTCGAAACTAAAGAACGTTGGAAACGCATTCTCGCCACTCGCTTATTACGAAACAGATAGATTTGATACGCGAACAGATACTCATCCGACGGTAAGCAGGACCGCGCAAATTACTCGACCAGAAGCAGGAACAGAATTGGCTTACGCGATACAACAAGAAACCCCCCTCTGCAAATTATCTAACACGACGAATAGTAAAGTCTTTTCATATAATGTATTACCCTTCGAACCAGTAAAATTTGTGAGTGGTGGTTTTTTAACCGATCCAAAGCCTAGAATATCAAGTTACGTTAGAGTATTAAACCCCGAAATACCGAAAATATTGTTAAAGGAACAGGAATTAACCCCAAAAGCATATTCAAACGACGTGAAAAACGCGGTAACTATGACATCTTCTGCATTTTCAATTCAACGTGATAAAGAGAAAACGGACATAAACGTTTGCAATGACACTGATAACGCGGTAGTAATGACAATTTCTACACCTTCAATCCGACCGTTAGAAGAAACTACAGCCTTAGAAGTAGGGAAATTTGAGTATGGTCAAGCTACGATAGGCATAGACGACCGCAAAAATAAAACTATAATGAGACAAAAGCTTTCTGAAAACTTAGGAAATGAAGAATTTACAGCTATTAGATCCGTTAATACTACGTCAGTCATAGATAAATCGGAAAATAAAGGAATTAAGAAGTTAAATAATAAAGTAAATCACATGAATAGATTCAATAATAATACGTTAGTCGTGAATGAGCAGGAAGAAGTAGAAATGGAGCTAGAAAAAAGAAACATAGGAGAGGAGAAGAATAGGAAAGAAGTAAGTCATAAGGAGATAAATAAAAATTATAAAAATAAAGATAGGGAAAAAGAAATGGGTAACGAAGAAATAAACGATGAGTGTAAAATAGAAGAAAGATTTAAGAAAGTATGTAAGGGAATAATGAAGGTACCGACGCTAACAATTTTGCCGTTGAAAGAGGAGGTGATCTCAGTAGTGGAAGAATTAGAGAGTGGCCGAGCTACGTCAGTCGTAGATAACCACACTAATGAAACCATGATGGGAGAAAACTTTTTGGAAAACGTTGAAATCGAAGCACCCGTTATAACCACACCCGACGGTCAAGCTACGTCAGGCGTAGACAACCGTGTGAAGGAAAATATAACGGGAGGTAAACCATTAATGCAGTTAGGAAGTCCGAACACAAAATTTAGAAAAATTTCGTCGACTATAGGTAAACAAGGAGAAATAAATGATAGAAGAATAGATAAGGAAGAAATAGATGATAGGAGAATAAATAAAGAAAAAATAAATGATAGGAGAATAAATAGAGAGGAAATAAATGACAGAAGAGTAAATAAAGAAGAAATAAGTGATAGGAGGAAAAATGTTGAAGATATAATAAATGTTGAAGAAGTAATAATTGTTGAAGAAGTAATAAATGTTGAAGATATAATAGATGTAGAAGAGATAAATGACAGGAGAATAAATATAAATAAAGAAGTAAATATTGAGGAAATAGACAGTAGAGAAATAAACAAGGGTGTTAAGCTTAGGAAAGAAAAGTTAAATGGTAAAGAAATAAATCAGAATAATTTTGAAAGGAAAGTAGGGGAATTAGGAGACGGTCAAGCTACATCAGAAGTAGACAGCCACACTAGGAGACCTGCGCTAGAAGGAAAAATCTTAGAAATTATAAAATGTAAGGAATTTATGGCCGCGAAACCCAATGAAGCTACGTCAGACGTAGATAAGTCAGAAAAGATAGGAGAAAAAAGTTTTAACGAAGAACGTAACGAAACAAATCAAGTTTTAAAGAACGCGTGCGAAACTGTAGAGGAAACAGAAGTAGAAGTAGGGGAAATAGATGACGAGACGACGTACTCCGACTTTTATAAACTACTATTAGAGATTAAAATAGATAAAGAATTCGATATACAACACAATCCCCAAGAACATGATAATCGATTTCACGAAAACAATAGCGAAGCTGGTGTCAAAATGCATAATCAAAACTTTTATAGTGAAGTAGTGTTAAAATCACTCATAATAAGTAAAGACAGATTAATTGAATACAATTCTGGGATAAAATATAAATTTGGAAAAGCAACTGTTAATGCTGACACAGGTTTCGGTAATTCGATCGCGTTATGTAAACCTATGGCACTATGGAATACATTAAAGAAGATATTTAAGAATACGAGAAAGCGAAAACGATGTTATTTTCCGTCTAGACGGACAGCCAAGAGAAATAGGATATTCAGAATAAATATACAAACACCCAAAGTCCTCAAGTCATTTAATCATCTCCACCGCCTCCAATATCGTCCACGTTATCTATATCCTCCTCCTCGGATTCCGTTGGTTCATATTAATCTAACCCTTGCGCAATATTAGAACCGGTAGTTCTGGGATTATTATTTTTTTTAAAAACCATGTAACTAAAAATATATTATAGATACAAAACTTCTGTTTTATTGAAATGATAACTGGATAACATTCATGTCTCATCAGGGCGAACTTTTTGACAAAAATGTTTTTAATAGTTCAAAAAAAAATAAGTATATATATATTCAGGAAACTGCTATAAAAATAAAGATATCATGCTTGAAAGTACAAAATTTATAAACTACTGCACAGAAAGCGATTGATAACGTCAATTGTCGCATATCACTCATCTACGTATGAAAAGCATAAAGAGCGAATGCAACATATTGCATTATTTGGAACTATTATAAAAATAAAGCGAAGCGATATAATGGGAAATAGTTTTGTTACCGCAGCGTGCGACCTTCGATCATGAATAGTATGTACGAAAAATAATAGTAAAAGGGAATTACGATAAGAAAGTAGTAAAATAAAATCTAAGAATCAGAGATGATTTCTTTCTTGTGGCAGTTAAAACAGGGGTAAATTCGATAATACTCGACGTACCAAATAAATGGAAAAATATTAGTGGTAAAATTTAAAAAAAAAAAGGATGTGTGTGTGTGTGTGTGTGTATAAAGATTTATAAAAAATTTTAAAATTAAAATATTGTAAACAAAATTCAAATTCAAAGGTATATATGTATTCTCTTTTGTAAAAAAAAAAAGGTCGTCATGTTTTTTAGTTCGAATCAGTAACTGAAACAAGATGAAATTCACCAATTTTAAGAAATAATAAGGACTGAACAAACCTCCTTGGAAACGAAAATAAAAAGCTTCTTTAATAATTAATTTCTTTGGTTGCTGATTTCGATTAAAGAAATGACGAACCGCCATATCAAAATTATGCAAAACAGAAGGGGTTGGTCTTTGGTGTCTTGTTACTGGCAGCGATATAACGAGTAAGGTCTTTACCTGACTTACACATCTACAACTTCACCGCGCGACATGGGAGATTGCAACCTGAGACAACACCAGATAAAACCAACCATTACTAACATCTAATCATCGAGGGTCATTGACGTGTGTGTTTGCTCCCGCATTGCGAAGCATGGTTTTAGTCGCTTGAATGTGTCATCACTTCGGCATAAGATTCATGTCAGCTGTTCAGAATAAAATAAAAATATATTACCAGAAAATGGACAGAAATTAGTACTGAAAATACAGTATTTGAGAGCACCTGATATTCCTGGCGAAACGACAATTTGTATTTGGAAGGCTCACAAGAGACTATGATGGGAAAATAATATTGGCGGAAAGATTTTCCACCGCTTATTAAATAAACGGAAGAAAAATTCTGAAATAAAACAAATTTTCGAGACAGCAAAGCAACTCTCAGATCTGTGCCTGTAAGACAAAACTCTATTTGAGGGATGTTATCATTCAGTGCTACACCTTGTTTTCATTCTGCGGTTGCGACACATACTCATCTGTAATACGCTTATTCATCTACTTCACGTCACATCCAGGAATGAGTCAACACCTGAAGAAACTCTGCGACTAAATGAACAAATAAAGCTCATATCGATACAAGAAAATTCTAACGAAATTATAATAAAAATTGTATTATCTAGCGCCAGAACAAGTAAGCAATAGTTTAATTCCGATAGTAAATAAAGTTATCACGTGCGAGATAACTTTATTTAAAATAGGGGGGGAGGTGTTACGTCACGCCACGTTTATCTATATTATTTTCTTCGCAGTAGTA
>JACGTP010000081.1:0-65191 GCA_023678845.1 Mischocyttarus mexicanus
TTGACAAGAGAGACTTGATGTTCAATGCGTTAAACAGAATAATACAGAAAGCGATAAAATACTATGTTTTAGTAATCACAACATCAACAAGTAAAATATTATAATAAAATTGCACGGTAATGTCTAACTAACATTGACATAAAACAAACATGCATAAATAGAAATAAATAGAAATAAATGAAACATTGATACTTACATGAGCCATAGGCATTACTCCGCCAATAATTGGTGGTGGTGCACCAACCATATATGGCATAGGAGGCATGCCTGGTATCCCCATGGGAGGTTGTCCAGGATACGACATAATGTATTTTAACTTAAATTATGGCAGTGCTCTTGCTGCAAAATAATTAACACACAATATTACATATACTTAAGGATGAATATTAAAAGTGTTTTACACAATGGCAATGAGTTTTGACAAAATACAGAAAAAAAAATTCCACGATGACGTTCATACCAAAAAGACATAAACGTGTACAAAAATACTCAGAAATAGTTTTGCATCAGCAATATACGAATAAATACCTGTAAATAATGTACAATTTGTTAAGACATACGAAAAACTTTCATGTTCTCTTACACAGTCAATTATTGGAATGGTATGTTTAGTATTAAAGAGAAAATGAAGGAATAGTCAAAATCAAATATTAATTCAATTAAAACGTTCTCATTAGAGGAAATGAGAAACTTAAAATCAAACTAATTAATATATTCACTACCAATCGCCTTTTTGATGTCAGATCAAAGAAGAATAATGGATGCCTTCAGATCCTAACCATTAAAGTAACGACGAAGCGCGGAAACATACACATATATTACTACTCTTTAATATTCTTACTTACACAATAAAACTCGTTAACATTAATATAATATAATATCATTTTCTCTCACTAATTCGCGTCATGGTTTATTTGAAATATTTCCAATAAAATGAAAAGCAAATGAAAGGAAATAAGAAATTATCGCGTAAATTTAATTTCAACGGTCGGATTGAACTATTCACGTCTTTCCACTTCCACCATTACAGCTTCGTATTCTTCCCTCTAGCATTGTGAAAGTTGCCTCGAAATCAGAATAGCTAACATAACTTTTTTTTTAGGGAATTTTATTATTTATTTATAAGATATTGTAATTATATCCGAAAATACTGAATGCGTTATTAGTTCATTAATATGCGCAATAATTAATAATTAATATTTACTACAGATATTTCTCCTTACGCGCGTTCATTAAATTTCTCGTTTTCGTCAACATTCACATATCTCTCTCACTTTTTTTCCAACATTTTATTCACCAATTATTAACAAATAACGTAAAACTTCTTTACTTAACTGTTATATTAACATGTTGATATAAATAAATAATTGTTAATAAAATTATTAATTAGAATATCTTTCTTCTCGCACGAAGCTTTTCTCTCTCGCACGAAGTTTTCTACGTTCGATTAATTCTGATTGGTTGATTCCGAATGACGTATTCTGATTGGTTATTCTCGAGATACATCGAGAAATAAATTCATTTGTCCAGATGGGTCAGTACAGCTACGGCCATATTTGTTTTCCACTCTATATTATACTTTGTACTTTGGTTCATGTAATGGGTGCATTGCATTATAAAGTTGAATGGCGTATATTAACGTAGAGACCGTTACAGTAGAAAGAAAACAAAGTTTATATCGAATTATTTAAGTAGTAATTAGTAAAATTAATAAAAAATTCTCACCTAAAGTTTTATTTTTGTACACGACAAGGAGTTTAATATTATTGGCGAGATAAACGGACAGTGATTTAATTTCTCATTTATTTTCAAACAATCTCACAATCAGTGAATCTCTTATTCGCGCAGAGAGACCAACTTTCCATTTCGATATTTACATTTGTTTGTATTTAAACTATTAAAACATTAAATAATATAATTATCAATTATTATAAGAATTTTTTTTCTCTCTCTCTCTCTCTGTTGTGTATGATATGTTAATATAATTCTCATTTATATATCAGTCCTTTTATTAAGTAGACAAAAATAATCCACAGTGTTATGTTATTTTACGGTATCCAATACAAAATATACTATTGAAAAATAAGTAAACAATGTAAGTACACATAATTAAAATATCTTCTACTATGAATTTAGTTGCATTTAATCAATACAAACATATTTCATATATTTTGCAATATTATTTATCAGATTTAATGATCATCGATGATTTTAAATGTTTCATAAATATTTATCGTCATTTATAAATGCTTTTTACTTTTACATTTTATATAAATTTGTATATATATTTTATAATTTCATAATTATGATGTTAGTCCTTTTATTCTTACAGTAGCATTTACATATGTAAAATTACAGATTTGATAAATATTAAGTTTTGTATGTAAAGCATATCTAGTAAGAAAATAAATTTAATATTATTTTCTTTTTGTGATCTAACAGTAAAAATGGCACCAAGTAGAGACGAATTACCTGCTAAAAGAATCGCAGCCCCAGGTTGCAGATTGCCAGCTAAATTACCGGCCGATGAAATTCTGACTGATGTTACACAGAACAAATGGAGACTTGGTACCAGTATTGGCTATGGTGGATTTGGTGACATATATCTAGGTATGACATTTATATCTTTAACACTTTGAGTCCTATGAATACATACATTTAACAGTTACCAATATGAATGGAAATAATGCAAAATTGATTTATTTATTGATAAATGTTGAAACCAAAATTATGCTTGACAAAAACTTTCTTGCGTTATTACATTAGGGATAATAACAATTGTAACTTATCGATAACAACATTTAGTATAATCAATCTAAATAGTATATCAACTCACATTAGCAAAACAGTACTTTGTTCTTACAAAGTCCTTTGCTAAGAGTATTCATCACTTAAAGGGTTAATTAACTTCTTGCGCTATAAGAATGAGACTCATGATTCACTTTACAGTCCAAATATGAAAAACATGAATCCTACTTATGATGAATCTTAAAAGCCAAACATAAACACAAAATACAGTACAAAATATGATACACAGCTCTATGTGTTAATTCATAGCGCAATGGGTTAAAAGAACTTTAAAACTTGTACTAATTAATAAAAATATTATATTTCTTTAGCTTCCAAAGATATAACTTCCCCAGTAGGAGATGATGCTCAATATGTTATTAAAATTGAACCGCATAACAACGGACCTTTGTTCGTCGAAATGAACTTTTACATTAGAGCATCGAGGAAACATATGAGTTAGTAATTGATATTGTTATTATTATAATTTTTAAATTAAATATATTATAAATATTAAGTTAACCTTTATTTGAATCATTTTTCATAGTTGAAAGTTGGTGTAAAACACAAAGAAAAAGAAGAATAGGTGTACCAACTTATGAAGGATCTGGTTCTCATATTTATTGTGGGCAACGTTACAGATTTTTAGTGATACCTAGATATGGAATAGATATTGGTAAACTGTTTATATCAAACAACAGAAAATTACCAAATAAACTTGTTAATAATTTAGCTGTACAAATGGTGAGATAATATGTTAATTTTTTTTGTTATTCTTTGACTTGTTAAGAAGAAAAGGAAGGTAAATCTCTTTCTCTCTCTGTCTTTATATTTATTTTAACTTTATAGCTAGATGCGTTAGAATATATTCACAGTCATGGATATGCTCATGCAGATATTAAAGGCCCTAATATTTTATTAGCCCAATATGACGACTCTGCAGTAAGAGAAAAATTACAAGCGTACTTGGTTGATTATGGATTAGCTTATCGTTTTAGGACAACAGCAGGTATTCATAAACCATTTGTTCATGATGAAAGAAGGGCACATGAAGGAACTTTAGAGTTCACATCTCGTGATGCACATCATGGAAGTATGTACATTCTTAACATATTGACTGCCATGCAGAATTCACTTGTTTTGCTCAGAGCGCCACGATAGTACCATATTTTATGATGCAAGATTTCATAGAAATGAATCTTTTACTATTGGTGTTTCAATAAAAATTTTTAAGTGTTTAATGCTGCACTTTTTATTTCAAAGTGTATTCTAATTAGCTGTAATGTTTTAAATGTGCTAACTGTAAATTTTCATTCAACTTTTACAATTTAAGTAGTTCAATGCTCAAAATGATCATTATGGCGTCACTGGAAAAACAGCAGCTGGTCAGATATGACCAACATGGCAGTCAACGTGATAATAGTTGTATTTTATAATAAACTAATAATAAATTAGTAATTGATAATTAATTTATTTATCTATTTTTAGCACACTCAAGAAGAGGAGATCTTGAAACGTTAGGATATAATTTATTACAATGGGTGTGCGGTAAATTACCATGGGAAAAAGATAATGATTTATCTGTAACAATAAACCCGGAAGAAGTTCATACCGAAAAAGAAGCTTTATTATCTAATTTACCCCTACTCATGGAAAAATGTTTTCCGAATAGAAAAAATTATCCATGTAAATAATTTTTTGTTCTATTTAATTTTATTCTATTGATAATTATTAATATATTCTGATACGTATATGTATATGTATATTTATTTTTATGCAGCTGCCCTTATGGAATATATGAAGTACATCACAGAATTAGACTTCGAAAGCAAACCAAATTATTCTTATCTAAGAAGTTTATTTCAACCCGGTACAAATCAAGAAAGTAAAGTTCCTACGTGTCTCTTTAACATTCAGGAATCTAACGAGAATACTTGTGCCACGTCGATTAAACGACCCTATTTACGAGAACGTAAACCATGCAGACCAGTAAATGGCGAGGTAATTAAAGATATATTAATAATAACAAGTATAAATATTAAATGAATAAATGTATATAACACAGTATATTAAAAGCACATTAAAAGTAGTATATTCAATATTTATTTCAGATTCGAATAACAAGAAACACGCAATTGAAAAGTCAACCAAAAAAATTCTGTTGGGAGGAAGTTTTGGCATTTCATCCAGACAGATTAGCCAAAATTAATATACAAACACCGCCGACTACTTTAACACCGCCACCGTCCCCACCGCCATCACCGATTCCATCATTACCTACTTATGCGATGTTAGATGTTATACGTAAAATGAAAGAAAGACAATCAGGAGCGTTTAAACATAAGTCACGATCGGTAGAGTAAGTATATAATTAATATTTTTGTATTTATTTAAGATCTAATTAAAGAAATCAATTTGTTAATTGTACCATAATAATCACACTTTCCATTTAAATAGCTGTGACTTAAGAACAAAGTGGATGACTCCAGCGATGGAAGAAGTTGCACGCTTGAAAAAAAGAACAACTGAATGCTTGGGTAGTCCGATTCAAGAATCCATTACATCTAATACGTCTGGTACAGCGCGTGTAACACGTTCTCGAGTAGCAAAATTAAAACGTAAGTTACATTTATTTAAATAAAATGTACATTAAATCACAAGAGTATTAGTATCCCTAATATATATTTTGTAAATAGAAACAGTGAGTGTAATATGAGTGTAATATGAGTGTAATAAGGTTGATTTAATTAATATAAAAATATATTTGTTTATTTAATTTTAGGTTTAGGAGCAAATAATAAATTTGATCAAGCAAAGGGACACAAGAAAAGAAATAAATCTAAGAATTATAATGATATTAAATAAGCTAATCTTCATTCGATCAATCTCTCAACGTCGTCTACTGTTAAAAAAACAATATATTTGCCTATCCGATTCATTTTATCATCAGACGTATACTTAAAGTATTATATGATTTTTTTTTTTTCTTCTTTTCTCATTTTTTTATATAGCTTATAATAGATTTATACAATAATTAATATTCGACGTTCCTCATAAAAAAAAAAAAAGGAATAAAATAAAGCATTCGAACTATTATTAAACATGATTACTGTGTTACATAGTTAACTGTATAATGTTATTAATATAAAAAAAAAAAAAAAAAAGATACCAATGTATTATCGTCGAGACAAATTTCGTGTTGTTAATCAACGAATAAAAAGGAAACTATATATATATATATATATATGTATACATATATATGTATATATATATAAGTACTCCTTTGTGTTATTATATGTGATTTTTATTAATTTTTGAAAAGAAAATATGTACAAAGGAATAGTACTATTGTAAGATTGTTTTTTAAATAATTAATAACGTCTCTTATTTCTTTTCTTCTCTTTTCGTTTTATTTTTTCTTTGATTTATTTTACTCTACTTTACTTATTTTTGTATCTTTTCATTTGAATAAAATCGTGCAATGAATGTACAATTTTATCTAAGTGCTTCTATAGAGAGTGAACGATTATATATATATATATATAAAAATATAAATAAATATACAAATATACACACACACATAGAGTATAAGTAGAGGATAAAAATGATTTTGAATGATATAATTGTATAACTTTATTATTAGAATAACATTTATCTTTCTCTTTCTGTCGAAGCTAAAGAAAAATAAAGTCTGTGGAATTTATGTTAATTTTAAAAACAATTTTATATTTATTAAATCGAGAAATAAGAATTATAAGTATGAAAATAAAAAAAATAAAATCTTATTTAAATCTCGATAGTTATCGTACGATCCTGTGTAAAAATTTAAAAATGAAAAAAAAAAAATAAAAAAGTTGATAAAATATAAAGAAGAAAAAAAACAAGCATAATTATTCTTACGAAATAAAAATGTATGCTCGATGATTTTAAACGATGTATTATAAATGAAAATTTTCCTAACTTTCAAGAAACATAATAAGTGTTTAAAAACAAACAATAGAGTAGTATCATTCATTTATATGGACGCAAACATGTATATGTAATGACTTCATCGATAAAATAAGAGAAAATTGTTTACTCGTAACTTTAATTATGCATTTGTTTATCGCGTTTAAAAAACGTACGTTGTTGTTTTTCTAGCGTAAAGAAATGTCATCTATTTATCGTTTTAATTAATCCACATTTCAACGAAAACTGAACATTGTTTATCGTTTTCAGAAGCGATAAACAATGGAATATTAAATAAATATTAAACGAATAACACCCGCTCGGTTATTTTTATTGGGTAACTCAAAGTGAGATTAGAAAATGAGGATATTTCCAATGATTAAAATAAAATTATAAAGTAAAATAAATATGACGAAAATAATCAATTAAAATATCAATATATATATAATTAATAATGAATTAATTGATTGATCAATGAATTATTTATATTTCAAAAGATAAATTATTTTATTTTGAGTTCATTGTACTCGTTTAGAAATTGTGTTAAATTAGCGTGACATAGCTCTCGTGCCTTTTGCATCATTTGTCACCCGCTAGAAGTTTTCCTAGAATCACGCATTTGGCTACCGGCCGAGTTTCGTCTACTAATTCCCTTTTTACCCTGTATATTCTTCGAATTTAGCGACGGATCGCTAAGAACGAGAGAATTAGGGTGAATCACTGTACACGCACCCTGTCGTCCTTCCTCTTTGCCAGATATTCAACGGTATTTATTAACCGTCAGCTGTGTTTTTTCCCGCATTGAAAACTTTCCTACGAAAAACATTTTCCCCCGTTATTATTATTATTATTATTATTATAACATTTTCAAATTAGATCTTTCCCTATTATAATTACTTATTCGTTTTAATTTACTTTGTGGAATTATTTTTTCATCATCGAGAAGAAATAATTTTCAACTGTTTCGTTATTAGCGACCCATATACGGGTCAACCATGCAAATGAACCCGTATGAACGATCGATCGACCCATATAGGGGTCATATTATGCAACAATGCCAAAAAATACTCTAACGAAAAGGATTAATTAATTTTCTGTTTTTTTTTTTTATTTTCTTTCATGGAAAATAAATCTAATTTAGAAATGCGTATGAGGAAAAATTGATATAAAAAAATAAAACGTTAGGTTTGTTTTGTTGTTAGAATTAAATCAAAAATAACGACGACGTTAAAGAGAAATGGTAAACAAGGCGACGAGAAAACGTTAGAAAAAATTGACAAGAAATAAAAAATAAGAAAGGAAAAATAACATACTTGTTATTTTCGCACGTTCGAAATGATACACCGTGAATGCACTATACGCGCGAATCTTCTTTCGTTTAAATATCGTCAGAGCGCGCGACACTTTGATGTCCCATTGGAGGAAGTGCGCAGGCGCAGGTTAGTTAGATGCACCGTATAAATATTGGCGCTGAAAGTTTTCGCGGGTAGTTGCTAGCGCGCAATCAAACGAAGAGTATTGGATCGTTGATTTCATTTTTTTTTGGGGAGTCTTCTACGAACTATATAATACTCCAAGCGCGAAAGTCAAGAAAAATTCTTTCGAATAATATAGAGACAAATAATATATTTGTGACAAATTTACTTATATTATTTATTTGATATAATATAATATATATATAAAAAAAAAATTGTACGTATGGTACTAGCAGATCATTTTTCGCTAGAGGCGATAGAGGAAGAGGAGGAGAATTTGTTGGAAGAAAAGGAAAGGAAGAAGAAATTCGTGATAAAGGAAGATAAAACGACAATAGGAATAATCAAGATGCCTGCTGACGTAGCAATGCATACTAATTTTCTACAATTCAATAAATCCAGCCTGAACGATTCCAACGTAGATTCATGTTGGAATACCGAGAACATGAGCGGTTATATGACTTTGCTTGGTCCTAACGGTCAACGACAGGGCGTTCAGGTGAAGGTCTATCGTACAAGCGTGGAACACTTTGCTGTGGTATATCCACAGAAAAAAGTTTGCCGACCATTGGGCGTACTTAATTTGAGGAACATGACTATTGAAAGATTAGGCGACGAAGGTTTTCTCGTACGTCAAAAGGGTTTCGATTCGCCAGTAGCGTTGACCTTTTTGATGGAAAACAAAAAGGAATTGGATTATTGGATAATGGCGTTTACAGCTAGAACGAGTCCTTTGGTGCACCAAAGTAGCTTGCCCATAGTCGAGGAAGAAGAAATCTAATTCAGATGGGAGATTATTATTCGAAGATAATCATTTTTCGATATTAACAGACACCGCACACACAGTGTCCTTGGTGTTGTTGTTGGTAATAGAAGAATCAAATCAAAGGTGCTTGCATCATATACCAACGGTGCTTGAGGATTTATGATGTGCATGGCTGAAAGCCATCCATCTCATCCAACAAACCAACCAACCAACCAACCAATCAGTAGATCTTCGTGTGTGTATGTGTGTCTGTGTGCTTGTGTCTCCTTGTTTATTCTGATTAGAACGAGGACAAGAAGATAAGGAAAGGTGTGCCACTCCCGAAGTTCGCTACAACTCTTCCGGTGTTCTCCGGAAAATATTGACAAAGGGGCTGGGGGTGTGTGGAAGGAAAGAAACACGAAGAGAAGAAGAAGAAGAAGAAGAAGAAGAAGAAGAAGAAGAAGAAAAAGAAGAAGACGTAGTCTTCCTTGAGTAATTTTCAAGGACGTCTAGCAAAAAGACAGAAGAAAATAAGGAAGAAAAGGAAGAGAAAGGATTGAACGAATGAGAGAGAAAGAAATAGTAGATCATTTCGAAAGATCGAAGGATAAACCCCCTATAAGTAGGCTCGATCATTTCATCCTTTTCTCTCTCTCACTCTCTCTCTCTCCTTTTATTTTTTTTTTTAACTAGAAAGAAAGAGAAGAATATTGCAAGATAAGAAAACGCGTGCGCGTAGTTTTCAGTTCTCTTTCTCTCTTGGGGAAACACCGAGGCCATGTTGGCACTCTTTCCTACGAAACGGCCAGCAACACCACCACCACCACCAGCAACAGCAGCAGCAGCAGCAGCAGCATCATCATCGATCCCAACCTGCTGCAGCCAATCGCGGCTTACCTTTCATTCGAAGAAGAAAAAACAGATGAAATGAAATGGAAGGAAGGAAAGAAAGAAAGGATGAGAGGACGAATAAAAGAAATAAATTGTACGAAGATAACAAGAAATTAAATCTTCGTTAACACCATTTTTCTATTGCAATTCAATCGTATATACATAGGATACATACATAAATACATACATACATACATACATTCATAGGATACATACATGCATTCATAGGATACATACATGCATTCATAGGATACATACATGCATACATAGGATATATACATACATACATAGGATATATACATACACACATACATAGGATATATACATACACACATAGGATACATACATACATACATAAGATACATACATACACACATAGGATACATACATACATACATAAGATACATACATACATACATACATAGGATAAATACACACATACATACATTTTCTATTTATCCCTTATCTATATATCTATAATATCTATATCCCTATCTCTCTTTCTTTCTATAATATAATTTTTATCACGACTTTATCTCCATTTCACTTCTATAAAATAAAAACATATACAAGAAAAATTCAAACTAATACACCCAACCGTTAAGTTTCTACCTGGCAACACGATGATGATGATGAAGAAGAAACGCTCATGTTCTTCTTCATTAATGTATTTCGCGAAAAAAGAACATTTTTCTGTCCCTTTTTTTTGCGAATGATAGATAAGATAGATAGATAGATAAATAGATAAATAGATAGATATATATATATAAATTAAATATGAAAGAAAATTTCAAGGTAAGAAGAGAAAATAATGAATCTCTCTTGTATCTTTTCCTTCGATAAAAACATTGCTAATCGATCCTAATTTTATTATTTATGTCAGTCATTTACCGTTAACAAATTTCAAACTATCATAAACCAAAGTAAGAAGATATAAATAATTTTGATTATTATTATTATTATTATTTTTTGTTAATTCATAGCACACGGTTATATCGCAAAGTGCTGTTAGCTAAACCTTTTATTGTAACCTTTTAAAGTCTCAACATTGAGAGTTATGTAGGAGTTAGTGTTTATGGTTAGTCGCGTTTCGCTTCGAAGAACGTGTATTGAATTATTTGATTACTTTTAACGATCTTTCGAATGGTGATAACCAAAGAAAGAGAAAGAAAGAGAGAGAAAGAGAGAAAATTATATTTGACCTTGAAATTTTAATATGACGATAATGTAAGAAAAATTGTATAGAAAAAAGAATTAAGAAATAAGAGGAGTAAGAGTAGGAGTAAAAGTAGGAGGAGGAAGAAAGAAAAATAAGAAATTAAATGATAAATGATATAAACGATAGATATAGTTTATTTATCGTCGCATTAAATACCCATCGAGTTTTGCGGTAAAATTAATTTAAGATTTGTCTGTGATATTATGTAGAAAGAAAGAGAGAAAGAGAAAGAGAGAGAGGAAGAGGAAGAGGAAGTGGGAGAGATGAAGAAAAAAAAAAAAATATCGTTGATTGCTTTAGGCATCGAAAGATATTTCATAATTATTAGAAATACATAAAATATATAAACATAAATACATACATACGAACATAAATACATCGAGTAAGTTATAATAAAACAAAAAGATCGTTCAATCAAATATGCGATCGAATTTGACTATGAATAATTAACAATTTTTTTGTTTTGTTTTTTATCATCATGTTTCTTCATCATCATTTTGTAAATGCAAATGTTCATATTTTATATTATTATTATTATTATTATTATTAGAATATATTATTTCGTTATCTATAATTTATTATAAGATTCATAGAGAAAAAACAAAATTAATGATTTGTTTTTTTCTTTTTAATCGATCTCGTATTAAAATACAATTAGAACTTCCTTGCATGCGTACTACATGTTACCACGATTATATTGTAATATTTAAAAAAAAAAATAAACAAAAAAAAAGATTAATCGTACGCACGAAAAGAAATGAACCAAATTGAGAAAATGATTTTTCGGGAAAGAAAATCTACTTAATTCGAGCCCGATAAATAATTGGTGGTAGTACATTCGAGTACTTATTATTAATTAATTATTTTCTTAATTATTACATCTCGATATCTATTTTTTCATTTTATGATTTAGGTTGAATCGGTAAACAAACAAAATTGTAATTTTAATCGATCTTTTCGAAACTTAATCGTCTAATTTTTGTCATTGCATCACGAGACGGAAAAAGAAACACGCTGATAGAAAGAGAGAAGAATAAATATCAGAGAAGAAAATAATTGAGTTGAGTGGAGAGGAGAGAAGAGAAGAGGAAAGGGGGAGGGTTTAAATCGGGCTCGAAGAACATTTCCACGAATCTTTGTAAATATTAGTTAGAGAAATAAATCATGTTTTCCTTTGGAAGAATTTTCTCGAAAAACTGTAATTTTTTACAACCCAACGAAAAAAGAATCTTTTTTTTTTTGGTAATTAAAAATACTTTGACTCACCATAAACTTGTTCATAAAAAAGCAACTGCTGCTGATCGATTTACAATGATCAGATATGTAATTTAAGTTATATAAACGAGAAAATAATATTCTTAGGTTTATTCAAACTTTTTGATATATAAAAAAAAGAAACAATTCAATTGACGAATATAAACTTTCTGGACTATCTTTAAGAAAAAAGTGTAGTTTGTCTGTTTTGAATCGAGGTTTCTCAAAATTGTTCCAATCAATGTGGACCATTTTTTATTAAAATCAATACTTTCAAGACCTTTAAATATAAGATTTTATACTATCTTCTCTCATTTATTTTTTTTCTTGTTTAATCATATAAACTAACATGTGTGTAATATAAATGTGTAGAATGGGAAACTGGTTTCGTGGTTTTCTGTCATTTAAGAATTTTGTAATATCAATGAAATTTCTAATTTTAAATTGAGATTTAATTAACCATGACCCTTGTATCTATGGGGTCGATAACTTTTGAGAAGCCTTGGTTTTAGATAAGAATCCTATTTAATTATTGTAGTATTTCTTGATCGTGCGTAGCATACGTGTATAAATTGATATACACGTATATTGATATGATAATAAATATACTTTGTATATAGATACATATAAATCACCAAAATAAACGTCGTTCGTGTCATGATAATATATATATACACACACATACATAATTGTATTTGCGTTGATATATTTAAACCCTAATAACAATTATTATTATCCTCTATTCCATAAATATTAGAATTTAACTTTAACTTTAATCTTAAAATTCGTTTATATTAATTTTCTTATTCACATGAGACCATGATAAATCGTTATATCCAAGTTAAATTATAAAATCAATACAATTGAAGCAATTAATTTCATGATTTATTTGTTATTTCAAATATTGAAACAATGTTGTTTATTTAAAACATTGGAGAATATAAATTTGCTTGATTTATAAGAAACAGAAAAATTTAGAAAAAAAGTTGAGTGTTTTATCAATTGAAAGTTTAACTGTTACCGATATAAATACATACACTTGCCCTATATACGTTAAAAAAAGAAAAAGACATATGTTACATAACAAGTGAAACGAGCCTGTTTCTTGCATGTTGACTTATTCTCTGTGGAGTTTTAGTTACAAGACGTGTTCATGCAAATCAAGTTGAAGTTATCGTAGTTTCTTTTTTTTTTCTTCTAATCGTTTATATCAAATTTTATTTATCTTCTTTTTTTCTTAATACTGTTTCTAATATCTAATCAATTTTTATTTCTAGTGATCGTACTCCTCCTAGAAATCTGACAAAAAAAAATTTGTCTAGCAATTGCGACTGTCTGAAGTAGAGACATGTTTTTATTATTTTTGTTGACTTTTCAGAATTTTTTTAAAATAGTAAAAATTGTAATTTTAGTATAGTTTTAGTTAGTGAGATTAAGTAATGTATAGAGAAGGTTCACATTAAATTTCAAGTAAATTGGTTTAGTAAAACTTGAGATATTATGACAAAAGTATTGAAGAAAGTAGTTTCGAGAAAAACACGTTTAAAGATCGTTCATTCGAATCAGATTAGATGCCACGTCACAAAAATACTTATAACTCCAAAAATAATTTGAATTTTGGAAAATCCTCTTAACTACATATTCTTAAATGTTTAAACTTTGAAAATATGAAGTAAAAATAATCGATTTTTTCAAAATTTCACACTAGGTGTGTCCCTTAATAGCCATTAATAATATTAAAATATATTATTAATTAGATTCTTTGATTTTAATAAAAATACTATATTAGAATAATAGTTTCATAGTAATAGAAATGTTTAATACTTTGTTTAGAAAATATTTTAATACCTTGTAAGAAATATTAAATTACTGTAGGGAAAATCCTATATTTTTAGTTGATATGCAGTCAATTTGTATTACATTATTATTTTATTTATATTTCCTCGTAATCCTGAGATTAAGAATAACTTAGGGCATTATGAAATCGCAGGATGAGTTTCTCTTAGTTATGTCGGTCAGGCACATTGCCATACAGACTGATTGTGAGAGAAGATCGGGGCCATTGACTTTGCCATTTCCGTTTTACGTTTTTACCAGCTTGTCTGCTAACCATAAGTAAAAGAAATAAGGAAAGAAAAGAAAGAAAGAAATAAAAGATGAAAGAAAGAATGAGTAGAAGGAGAAGAAGAAGAAGAAATCTAAAGACTGTGGGTCTGGAAGAGAAGAAAATATTTTACAATACTCGCATATTAGTTTTATTTAGTTGTCAAATACGAATTATACACGTTTTATATACAAGAAAGTGTAACGAATAAACCCATTTTATTTTTTAGTATGAAAAGTTTCGTAGTTGTAATAAATGAAATTATTAAACAATGTGAAATTTTGGAAATTTTATTGGGAATGTGCCATGTAAAGATTTATATTTCTATTTTCTTCGAATTTTTTCATTTTTGTTCACTTCCATTGAATGAAGGTAAATCTGAGGTTTATACAAATTCGGAGAATAATATGAAGCAATATTAATTTCACATTAAATAACAGTTTTGAGAAACTGTTATTTAAAGTATTCATAGAAAGGTTTTATTATTATAAAAATATATATATACTTTATATTATTATATAAAAAATAATTTTGAAAGTGGCCTGAGTTGATTTATACTTGAATTGAGATATTTAAGAGTTTGGTGTTTCAATGCAATTAAAAATATACACACATGATACTAATGAATCATATTGTTTAAAAGTGTATCTAAAAGAGTTCAATTTATAATTCCTATTAAAATAATGACGATTATTGAGTGAATAATATATGTTTTCTTACCAAGAATAGAGTTAGGCCACTTACAAAATTAATAACCAGATTTGTTATAAAACTCGAAGGAGCCCAAGTTCATTCAACATAATTTAAGATGTTTCAAATTGAAATAAACAATACTCAATTTATTTCATATGACTTTAAAAGACTTCGAAAACATTTGTTAACTACATAAATTACTAAACAATTTACTGCTCATCTACATTTTGCACATTTCATCTACATTTGCACATTTGATACAATCTTACACTTGATAGTTTCGTAAATCAATACATTTTGTTTATTAAAATCTCTAAAATACCAAACCTTCTAAAAAACATTCTTCCTTTCCTCTTCTTCGTAATTTTCTACGCAAGCTATTCGACAATCTTTGAAAGCTACAATATTTCCAGTTTGAGTAGAATATCTTTTTCCTGAATTCCGTTTAATCTTCCACATCCTTTTGGGATGTATGTTTCATCAATCTTTTCTTCATTGTTATCTGTACTTTCATCCCTTGACAATGACTAATATGCATTTTCTTATCAAGAATGAATTTAGGCCACTATCAAAATAAACAACTCAATTATTGAACTAACTCTGAAAAACTTATGCGTCCAAAAATGATCGTATTTACTGGGAATATAAATAATCTCGAATGGAATAATCCTTTATTGATAGATAATTCAAAGTTGTACGTATAAACACGAGTAATAATTGGAAACAATTGACAAATGGACTTAGGCCACTTTCAAAATAAACAATTCACATAATATTTTATTAGCATCATCAAACCTATCAAAATTATTTTCAAATACCTTATTTCCTCATACTGCTACTGTCTCTCACATTCGTACATTATTCTTTATATATACACAATAAATATATAAATGTATTATGTTGATGATGAAGAAAAAAGATGGACAAGTATGGTAAAAAAGAAATTTTTAAATAAGGGAGAGTATACTTTTGATAAAAAGGTACATAACCGAGTACTTTATTCCTTTGGTGTGTCAACGGTTTTTGCCCATCTGCACGCATACATCCAAACACACGTAGAATCGTGTTGGATTGTGTATTATAAAAGTCCTTGGGGTATAACACGTATAGCTTTTGTATTTGCGTTGAAAGAAATGCACCCTTCGAGAAGGATTTATTCTTTATATAAATGATAACAAAAGGATCGATTCCCCTTCTTTAAAAGCAAAACCTTAAGAAAACTTGATCTCAGATCCGTTAAAAATCTTCATTTTTATTTCAAATAAATACACTCGCTTGTTTAAAAACAAACAAAAAAAACAAATAACTAATTATTCGTTTGAAATCATTTCCTATTCTTTATCCCTTATTTCTTGTTATTTTTCATAAAATAAATGTAAATTAATTGGAATGATAAATGATTTGATATTTATTTTAGATTGTCTAATATGAAATGGAGCAGAAAATCAACACGATTTAATTGAAATTTGCTCCATTTCATATTTGACAAATTTAATATATTTTATTATCTCATTATACACATTAATAATTATATATATTTATTTATTTGTTTATTAATATCGTTAACAATAGGTTTTTTTTTTTAATTTAATATCGTTAATATATGGTTATACGTTTAAACGGTAAATATGTATCGAACTATGTAATCCTTTTACGTCACTTGGGTCACGGAAGAAGAAGAATATCGTACTAGGAATCACGAGATTACGTAAATCCAAGCTTGATTACAGACTCGCATAATTTCATAGAAAGAAAGAAAGAAAATAGAAGAGAGAGAGAGACGTTATCGCATAAAAAATATCTATTTGGTGATGTCATTATTTGATTGACAGACAGTGCCAAACGTTTTTACATTTTTCTTTTTCTTTTATTTATTTTTTTTTTCATAAAACATCCTCCCATGCTCGCATCAGACTTCATCTGATTATGAGTAAGAATAAATTTCTATGCAATTGAATATTATATTATTATTTTAAATGAGTGTAATATTAATTTCAATGAGATTTAATATATCTTATCTTGTATTGAAAAATACAAATATTTCTATAAACAAAATATGATATTTAATATTATAGTTTATTATATCCAGTAAATCGATATTTATAAATGAGGATAGTTTCTCACCTTTAAACTTTAATGGCCCTTTCAAAGTTACATAGTTTCTTCTTTCAACATAGTCAAAGTACAAGCTGTGGAATTAATCTGTGTTCTCTTAAATAGCATAAGTTAGCTTACTAGCTATAGTATAAGCTGTTCAGTTACTTACTATCCTAGCTAACTTTCTTTCATACCAAGTTATAATTCTTTTGTTCTGTTCAATGTACTAGCGTTAAAGGTGCGGCTAATACTTTTTCACACTCTCAACTTTAAAGGCCGACGTAAGGTGACGATAAATTATTATTATTAGTATGATTATGACAACGATAGGGATGACGATAGTAACGATGACGATAATGACTATGACGATTTATTTAGAAAAGGTTCAATCAAGTTTAAACATTACGTTAGTTCGATAGAATTTTATATCTAAATTGTTTTTATATAAATATATTTTTGATGTAGTTACATTTTACGATGATTATTAATTTTGGTGCATAGATACAAGATGATTCATCGATTTACAAACTATGAGCTTTCAGTTAGTCTATCTGTGTATAATTCAATGTATGTTTATTTATTTATTTATTTATTTACGAGATAAACCTATTAGTACAAAACAATAAAATACATTTATAAGAGATCAGTAAAGATTAATATTCAAGAATATTCTATAAAAAGAAGTGTAGTACCCATAAGAGATGTGATGAGGCTCAATACACAATAATTCGTTACTTCTAAAGTTCTTTGGAACATTCAAAAATAAGATATTGATAATATCAGGACAATTAATAAGACATTTAACAATTTTTCTTTTACTCAACGTGGATAAATGCATAAGGTCGAGGATAGAATCATGACAGTTAAAAACCATAGGATAGCTACTATGTTTGGCAGCAAGTCTTCAAAATTTATATTCAACTTTTCCAATGTCATAATTATCGAGTAATGTTAGACGAAACTAATTGGCAATAAAGAATTTTTAATGTATTAATATTACTCAAATGCTTAGACATTCTAAATATGAATCCAACTGAACATAAACTACGAGAAATCATCCCAGTGAATACAAAACGTTAATATGACGTACGATTTATGTTCACTGATGTGAGATATTATTATAATATTATTTAAAAGAAAAATTAGAAGATAAAATAACGCCTAGATCACTAATGGTGTCTATTGAAAGATAATTTATAAGAATTGATCAAATATTCATAGATTAGAAAATTTTTCTTTAAGATTAATGTAAACAACATGACATTTAGATATAAATTGAGAGATTATTTATTATAATTTTTATTTAAAAATTTATACAACGAATTAATATGAATAGTGATAACGTTTAAAATTTGTTCGGATAACCGAGTTTCTATTATACTTCCTTTTTCCTACTTCAATTACGTTGCCTTTCAAGTGTTAAATATTCCCAAGAGTAAACTTTCCTCTTCCGTGTATATTCTTTAGTGGATAGATCACTTTGCCTTTGTGTCTCGTAAAAGCATATGTGGGACCTTTTTTATTTTATTTCTTCGTTTCTCTCTCTCTCTCTCTCTCTCTCTCTCTCTCTCTCTCTCTCTCTCTCTCTCTCTTTCTTTCTTTCACACAGACTCTATGCGTTTCTTT
The DNA here is from genome assembly GCA_023678845.1 of Mischocyttarus mexicanus. Lineage (NCBI taxonomy): Eukaryota > Metazoa > Arthropoda > Insecta > Hymenoptera > Vespidae > Mischocyttarus > Mischocyttarus mexicanus. The sequence goes on from JACGTP010000081.1 coordinate 18,843, forward strand.
TTCCTTCCTGTAATTATATTTTTTCTTTTATAAAAATTTCTTTCTTTTTATTATTATTCAAGCAAAGGTATTTAAAATCATAAACTTTTTTTTTCAAAGATTTCCTTCCGCGTGTTTTGTTCTTTTCTTTTTTTTTTTTTTTCTTAATTATAAATCATTGTTTATTATTTTTCCATTGTAATTATCCTAACTTTGATTCGCATTTGTGCCCATAATTATGAAAGTGTTTCTTCTTTCGAGATATTTCATTAATTGCATTTGATTTTCTATTTAAATTCCATATAATGTTGAAATTACAACTACTATTTAATATGATTCATTTTTGACAATATCGTCAAGATTACATTGAATTAATTTAGATTAAAATAATATGATGTTAAATATTAAGTTGTCAAGTATGAAATGAAGCAAAAAATGCACATAATTAAATTGAAATTTGCTCCATTTCGTATTTGACAACCTAATAACTGGTAAATTCATTTTTTTTTTTAATTTTATCTTTCAATTAAACCACTTTCATAATTATAGGCTTATATGTTTTTATATTTATTTATTTTTTTTTTCATATGTAAGAAAAATTTCAATGTACGAAATGATTGGTTTTTATTTTTAAATAATTTGTATTAGTAATTTTATTTCACTTTTCTTCGTGTACTATAAAATTCAAGATTTACGAGTTATAAGAAACATAAATTTTAATTATTATTTTTTTCTTGAACCTTTGTTTCCAATGTAAGAAGAAAAAATATCAAATCTTGAAAATTGTATTTGAAACAAATACGAACGATATACTCTAGATTTATCTTTTAAAGTATGTTTCTCTTTTTTCTATCTGTCTGTTATTTTGTTTTTTGTTTTTTTTCTTTTCATATTTAGACGTCAATGATTTTTATTTTGTCTCATTAATTGACGTCATAGTTCTCTCTCTCTTTCTATCTTTTTATTTAGTTTATCATTAAACCGATGAGATAATAACGCAAAAAGGTGTTGAACGTTTAAAACGAATGAAATTTACAAGAATGAGAGTAGATTGAGAGAGGTCAAAGGCCATTAATCGTTTGATATAATTGTAATAAGTATATGTTGTATGAATATGTATGTATATTATATTACCAAACAAGAAAAAGTCAAAATGGCAAACAACGTTTGCAAGTTTATCTGAAAACAAACGAGAGTATTAAATGATCGATCGATCTTCCTGACCTTCCTGACGTTCGAACGATGGAAATATAAGTTGATATTAATTGCAATTTTTACTCATCTTTCTTCTTCTTTATTTTTTCTTCAAAAGTAACACGCTTATTTATCGTGTTTCACTTACGCAAAAAAAAATGCATTTTTTATCTCCGTTGTTGGTTTGAAATGAAAATTTCAATAGAAAGAAGGAACAAACACATTCTCGTTTCATTCAACGAATAATACAAATTTAATTAACTGTGGTGCTTTGTTTTGAAAGTGTTCACTTTTACATAGGAGTGTAAGTTGAAGTTTGCCGGTTTTACAGTAGGATGTCGCTAGCAGGATGTAGGCATTTCTATGATTTGTTATATACACCATTGTTTTCTATTGACATTGACCTCCAAAAACACCTAAGTCTCATTCTGTCAAAATAATAGCGTCATAGTCGTTTATATCAATGAATATGTCGAGTTTCGTTCCAAATAAAGAGCATTTGCGGAATTCGCTGCTTTTCTTATTTCATCAAAAGAAAAAAGCAGCTGAAGCACATCGTTTGCTAGTAGAAACTTATGGTGAACATGCTCCAGTGATTAGAACATGTGAGACATGGTTTCGTCAATTTAAAAGTGGAGATTTCGATTTGAAAGACAATGCTCTGTGTTTGGTGGGACCAGGATAGTGTGGTGTACCACGAACTATTAAAACCTGGTGAAACGGTAAATATGGATCGCTATCGACAACAAATGATCAATTTGAATCATGCGTTGATCGAAAAACGACCGGAATGGGCCCGAAGACATGGCAAAGTTATTTTGCAACATGACAACGCGCCGTCTCATACCGCTAGATCCGTGAAAAACACATTAAAAACACTTAATTGGGAAATATTATCGCACCCGCTGTACTCTCCAGACCTCGCCCTGTCCGACTTCCACCTTTTCGCATCGATGGGGCACTCACTTGCAGAGCAGCACTTCGTCAATTTTGAAGAAGTTGAAAAATGGCTCGTCGAATGATTTTCCTCGAAAGAGAAAAAGTTTTTTTGTAATGGTATCCATAATTTGCCTGAAAGATGGACGAAATGTGTAGAATCAAATGGTCAATACTTTGAATAAAAATATTTTGAGATTCCCCTAAAAATTATGTGTTTTTTTTAACGAAAAAAACCGGCAAACTTCAACGTACACTCCATCACAAAAGTCGATCAATGACGAGTATACTCGTCAAATATACAGTTAACTGGTTAAAAAGAAAGACTAAATTATTAGAAGAATACAAACAATAATTATAATTGTCATTTGACATCGATAAATTGTTTATTTCATAGGAAAAATAAGAAAAAAAGATTTTTATTGATTATTTAATAAATTGAAAAAGAAGATAAGGGAGGAAAAAATAAAAGAGACAGGACTAGTAAAGCAAAAGCATTTTACGTAATAAATAGCGTATGTCATCCTACTTTACTAGTCTCGTAATACTTGTCAAAGGCACACAACGCATTTTCTTACAAATTTAATCGTTCCGTGTACCAGTTATGGATAGTATATATATATCTTGTTTGTTTCTACCGTAATACCTATATACCAAAGCTTTTTATGTAATCTCAAACATCTTTGAAAGTTACGTCACGAGATAGATTGTCATTGTATTGTAATAGTTTATTTTGAAAATAGCTTAAGTCCATTAACATCCAAATTGAGATATTTCAGGGTTTAAATGCAATTAAATATATACCTACAAGATATTAATCAATCATATTGCTTAAGTGTACCTAAAAGAGTTCAGTTTATAGTTCCCATTAAAATAATGACAATTATTAAGTGAATAATATGAGTTTTCTTAGAAAGAATGGACTTAGGTCTTCCTAACCGATTAATGTGTCATATGTTTACACGTATGTACGTTTGTATAATATTATTATGCATTTGTTTACAAAGGAACATTGCAATTGCAGGTTTGATAACGATAACATGTATTTACAGAATGCATTAAGTTAGGATGCGCAAACTCAACGGTGTTTCAGCCGATAATAATTTCGGTTTTCCCCTTCTCTTTCTATTACTCAATCTATTCCCCTACTGGTTCTTCTTCCGTTCTGTTAACCACCACCACCACCTCCACCACCACCACCCACTTTTCGTATATTCCTACCGGATCGATCGTTTTCATGCAAATTACATCAGACTGTCCAGGACAAACGTATCATTCATATTTACAATTGACACGTTCACGTAATGCAATATGTGTTTCTATTTCTTTAATATTTAATAGATTTTTTTAAGATTGTGTTAATTATTACAAGAGATTATTATATTCTAATAATATGTTATTTAAATTTGTCATGTTTTATTATTATTTTAAAAAAAACAAGATATCAAACTTTTTAAATTAGCAGTAAGAAGAAAAAATCAAATAAAAATGACGAATAATTAATATTTGAATAATATATTATGAATTGTAGTTAATTTAATGAATAAAAAATAAATCTAAAATATTATTCAAAGTATTCAAAATTTCGTCAACTAAATGATCGGATGGGATAAATTCAATCTACCTTATTCGGTTTAATAAAAAAAAATAATGAAAATTACAAAATCAAATATCAGCTGACTTGTCAAAGACTTTCAATATTCTCACTGATAAATATTAAATAGACAATTCGTAAAATACAATGACGAAACAATTCGTGACGTTACAATTTCAAATGATAATGATTTTATACATATATTTATTTTTGTTCAGAATTAATTATTGCTAAAAGGAAAATATTTCTCATGATTCATTTAAAATCATTCATATTTAAATCGAAGCAATTGATTAGTCAGAAGTACTTTTGTAGAGTTTCCCCCTAAACTACCCCTTTCACTCTTTGACCCCTCACCCTCATTCTTTTCCTCTCCTCTTTGCTCCTACCACACACCCCTCCCCCCCCCCTTTCCAGATAGAATAAATTTAACTCGCGAACGTTGGACTCGCAAATACGTTTTCAAAGAACGTATTCGTAAGGCAAGCCTCGCTCGAATTAGAAGGGTTCGTTTGTGTATGTATGCGTGATACATGTGTGCGTGAAAGTATGTGTATGTGCACTTTATGAAGGGAAAGCACCTCTTGTTGGCCCTTCTCGTCGTTGGTTGGAAACGAAAGACTGATTCATCCGGGAATATCCTACTTCTCTCCTTTCTATCTCAACAATTTTTTTTTTTCCTCTCTTTTCTCTCCCTTTTTTTTTCTTTTAATTATACGTCTTCTAGGAAGACATTCCTATTCGAATATTTCGAAATTGTCTTTCATTCTCATTTCATCAACTTTGTTTTCTATTCACTTTCTTTTCATAGAAATATATATTTGTATGTGTGTGTGTATCATTAAAACATTTCTTTTTAATAATTTTCTTTATACAAAAATGTATAATAATTTTTGTTATATTATTTGTATATTATTAAAATAATTTGTTAGTGTATTTTATTTGTTAAATATAATTGATTAGATTATAAGTATATAATATTGTATTATATTATATTATATTATTTATTATACACCCTTTAACCTGGTTATTCTATAGATTAACTTATTTTATACTTATATTATGTAAATATAATATAAATAAATATAATATATATAATATAATATATATAATATATATAATATTTATATTATATAATATAAGTATAAAATAAGTTAATCTATAGAATAACCAAGTTAAAGGATGTATAATAAAATTCTTTTTATGTTTTCCTTAATATACTCTTGGTTATTTCATGAAATACCTATTTTATACAATAACGAAATTAAACATTTTAACTTTAATATTGTATATATATTTCATGAATATTAATTAAAAATAATATTGTTACATATATATGTATATAAATAAAACTCGTTGAAACTCCTAAGAAATATACAAAGCGTGTGAGATACTCAAAATAAGATTATTTGCGGACAGTAGTATGATTCGATGGAAGTTCCGTTGAGACTCTGAAATTGTATATTTGTATTCTGTCGCAGTTAGGTCAAAGAAAAATATTCCTCAATCTAATTTTAATTTACTTTTTGTTTTCTTTCGATAGAAGAAACATTAAGAAACTTATTCTAACGAATAATAACATTAAAAAGATGATCAATAAACCCATTGGGTAAAATCAGTTTCTTACCAAATAAGAAACCTTGATTTTTCAGAAACTCTATGGACGTGTGTGTTGTGTATTTGTGTCAGTGACGTTCAATGTTCTATTTCTATTTCTCTCTTTCTAACTTTGATATCTAGGTCATAGAATAGAATAGAAAAGAATAGAAAAAGTATGAAACAGATTCGTTCTTCTTCCTAGCATAGAAGAAGAGAACGTTTTCCACGACCCTAAGATACGTGAGTTATGCTTCCTAAATCTTATTGTATACTGAAAAATGTTATGTGAATGCGGACAAAGTACAATAGAAATAAAGATAGAGAAGGGGAAGAAAAGAGTATAGAAAGAGAGATAGAAAATGAGTTAAGCAAGCAAGGAAGGAAGGAAGGAAGGAAACGCCAGGTGTAACGATGCATCATGTTGATCATGTTTTATCTATGACTGAAAATATTATACACCATGTATATTACTAAGCTACTTTTATTTCATATTTTATATTGTTATTTAAAGGTTCATCAATACATATATATTAATACCTTGAATAAGTTCTCGTAGTTTATTAAAAAATGGCATTAGCAGTACTCCGTGCATGTAATTCTCGAATGGTAATGAATTGGCAAAGTACTCTATGTAACTTTCAATTTCAGTGTATAGTATTTCACTATAATATCAATCACGTGTTTGTTTATTACTTCAGAAAATGTCTAGTTTTGTGGCAAACAAAGTAATTTAGCCTGGAATTTTAATGCACTATTTTATTCAAAAAAAATCTGCAGCTAAAGCACAGAGAATTCTTATTGAGACTTTATAGGGACAATACTTTGTCGGATACGACATGCAAAGATTAGTTTCGACCCTTCAAAAATAATAGTTTTTGAAGTTGAAGGTAAGGAATATTCTGATGCACAGACAAAATTTTAAGACGAACAATTAGAACCTTACCTTTCCTTATATTGTTAATAAAGCTTTAATTTTTAACGGTGAGAACTTATTCAAAGTTCAAATATAAAAATTTATGTATTATTTATTGTTAATGTAAATGTTGAGAGTATTGAAGAAAAAAGATAAGATGGGAATAGTTGAGAATTGAAGAATAAGGAAACGGAGTTAGGGGTATATCGAAATAATCGAAAAGCGACCTTTTGAAGGGTATTCTCCTCACGAAAGCTCCTCTTATGAGAGGATGCAAGAGAGGAAGAATAGAGAGACCCTTCGTGTTGTCATGACAACCAGTGAGAGGAACTAGCAAGCAACCCCAATATTACTACACGTGCATACGTATATGTAAATGTAATTCTGTTTGTGTGTGTGTGTGTGTGTGTGTGTGTGTGTGTGTGTGTAGAAATGGCGTAGTCGTAACCAAGCGAACCGATTAATCTCTTGGCGATCTTCGATTACTATAAATGTATGTGTGGGTGAGTCCATCGACACTGAAAAACCGAATCGATCGAAACACGCCTAATCTCCCTTAGGAATAATTTATCTAACTCGAAAATAACACTACATATTAAATGATAAGCTTCAATGAGAACTAATCGATATATACGATAACTAATTGTAACATTATGGTTTTTTTTTTCATATATGTTTATAATGCGTAATTTTTTTACACTTTTTTTATGAATTTAAATTTTATTTTAATTCTAAATGTGTTGTTGTAGTGTTCCGTATGATATTTATAGGGCATACTTAGAATGGAATTTTGTGAATATCGATTATTTTCATTTGCATATTTTGATAGTTTATATCTTTAAAAATAACATACTAAAAATTCAAACACATAATTTAATTTAAAAAAAAAAAAGAAACCAAATCATCTAACAAATGAAAAATGATTGTGTCCTTTTACCGAGAAGACATTCTTCAGTTAAAATCGCATAAATGGTAATCATTTTCTTCGACTTTGCTCGCTTAAAGATGTTTACGTACTTTGTAAGTAGATAACGAACACGTTGTTTCATTATTTCTTTTTTTTTTCTTTTTTCTTTTCAACGATAGAACGAACGAACGAAGAATACATTTTTTTATATTCACGCGTATCTGTGTTATCGTACATTTTTATTTAAAAAAAAAAGCACTGAATAAAGAGATAGGTTTGACGAAGGTTAAACTAGAATTTTTGGGATAGTATTTAATTAGTCAAAGAAAAAAAAAAAGAAAGGAAATAAAAATACGAAAAAGGGGAAAATACGCGTAAATTATAGAAAGTTTTTTCGGATTAGATAATTCAATGAGTAAAATCTTTAATCTAATCTAATCGTGTCGAGGGTATCATTCGATGTCGAGAAATTCAATCACATTGGTACCTTCGTTATGTTCGTATTAGCATCATCGATCTCATAATAGAGATCATAGTAAGTTAATACGTAAGTATATATTTATAATATAATATATATAATATAATATATAAAATATAATATAATATATATATAATATAATATAATATATATAATACAATATAATATACAATAATACAATATAATATAGTATACAATATAATATAATATACAATATAATATAATATACAATACAATACAATATAATATAATATGCAATATAATATAATATACAATACAATATAATATAATATATATATATATATATATATAATATTAATTATAAATATATGTAAATGTATTTATTAAGTCGTTCATATTAATTATTTTAAATATATTTTATTATTTATGTATATTAATTACTTGAAACATATGCACTTTGTCATTTGTGTATTTTGTTATTTATGTATAATAATTATTTTATAAACATATGCACTTTGTCATTTGTGTATTTTGTTATTTATGTATAATAATTATTTTATAAACACATGTATTTTGTCATTTGTGTATTTTCTTATTTACGTATATTAATTATTTTAAACATATGCACTTTGTCATTTGCATATATAAATTATCATACATATATTTTATTATTATTTTTTTGTATAAATAATTTAACAACAGATGTATCTTATAAATTTTTCATCCAAATATGTATTTGATTAACTATCAATCAATAATATTACATTATTTTATTTTATACTACTAATAAAAATAATTAATTAACTCGATTGAATTTATTTGAAAATAAATATGAATTTATTTCAAACATTTTAGAATGATGTAAGAAAATATTCTCAGTTTTGAAAATTATTTATGTTTAGTCATTGAGTTTATAAGAAAATAAAATACATAACTAAACATCGTAAAAAGAATGGCGTGACATGTGCATGAATATCGATGAACCTCGTAGGGGGGTCTTTCCTTCGTTTATATGAGCTTAATTGAAGCAATGATTTAAATGCCCTCTAAATGGAGAAAAGTCGCATTGTAATATCAGTCTGCCAACGTGTCTGACAAATATACGTACGTCTCGATTAAACGAGAATTTCTTACATATATATGTCCATGTATGTATATATTTAAATGCATATGTAGTTATATAAACATATTTACATAACATTACGAAGGAACACCTGTCTTTTAAACTTTGATTGATAGCAGTATAAACGTATTTGAGCCAATTATTATGAAACTGATCTAATTGTGAGTCATTTAAAATATTTTTCATAAAACCATCTTTTTCTTGATAACAACACTCTAACGTTACCTTATTCTTCATTTTTCAATTCAAATAAAAGTATTATTTTTAATTAGAAAATAATTAATACACTCTCATAGTCGTGTGTGTGTTTTTCTGGTTATTATAAATAATAAATTAGAAATATATTTTATTAAACCAACAAACTGTTAATAAAATAAATCTACAAGGCATTGATCATTTTCTTCTACAATTACAAACTATTTAAACAAAATATTTTTAAATACAATTATTTTTTATTAAATTAAATATACAAACTTGTCAATGTAAAAAAAAAAACATAATTAATAAATAATTCGATTTGGATACATAAAAATAATCAGAAAAATAATAATAACCGACATTTAGAGGCCACTTGTATTATCAGTAATTGATTATTATGATATCAAAAATTCGTCTCTCCAATTAAATAAAAATAAACTCATGATTATCCTACAGACGTAAATAAGTTATTGAAATTTATTACAAAAATTTCTTTTTCTTTTCATTAAGATATATATATTTTTGTTGTTATTAAATATACAGAAGAACGAGTTCTCGTTCTTGATCATTAAAATTAACTTTAGCACACGAGTTTAACTCGTGCTCATTTGTAACACGTGATTCCGGTGTTGCATTACCTCTCTACTATTACATACAACGAATATTCATTTGTCGGAACGTATTGTATGTAAACTGATAGATGTGTTAACAAAGTTTAATACAAAGAGACATTTATTCGATTGATAAGAGAAAATAATCATATAAATGAACAAAAAATAGAAAATTATAAATCAATAATAATATTACAGTAATGTAATATGTAACATATATATATATATTCTTAATAATTGAACAATATGTGTAATAAATGTATGTTTATGTGAGTGTTTGTTTATTTTATGTACAATAATAGATTAATTAATAAATTATGAAAAGAAGAGGATATTAGTCATTTGAATTTCGATAACAAAGATGAAGTTTTAATTGCAAGTGAACTATTATGTATTCATGGTATGTATAGTATGTTCTTGGTCATTCGCACACAGTTTAAAGAGAAGCGTGATATTCATTAGAGCATTTAGTTGAAGTCAACAGAATGATTAGTACCCAGTTTCAAGTAATATTTGAAACATTACAATGATATATAATATTTCATTTCTGGAAAATAATTTATCTTACTAAAAAGTATGATATAAATATTATCCTTTTATTGTTTTAAAAGAATAACAAAAAAATAACAATTAGAAATATAATAAAAATTAATGACACATTTGTTCGTGGAAAATAATATTTGTTAGGTCTTTTTAGAAATTTGTTTTTTTTGAAATGATTTAACGATAAAAAATATATAAACAAATAATTTGATGAAACGTTAAGGATTGTAATATTATTTCCGAATAAGAATGAATATTACGAACTACGAGACGAGTTTCTGCTCCGTTTCGTACCGAGCCCGACACTTTCACCGCGTGAGCAGAGAACCGTAAAACGATGACGTGGAACCTTTTGCAGAACTCCGTTGAGTTTCATGCTGATCTTTCTCGTGTGTATTATAAATTCACCTGTATGATGAAAAATTTCTAAATTTTGAATAAAAGAAAGAATAGTTACACTCTTGAATCTATGGAATTCTAAATATTTTTATTTCAATTACTTATTTATGCAAATCCATCAGTGTGTACGATTAACAATTTCACATTTTTAAACTCACAATAAAAAAATACACACATCATCAAATAATGTGTATGTGTGTGTGTGTGTGTGAGATCAATTTTGGTTTAAATACAAGCATATATATTTGTATTAATTAGAAAATGTGTTTGGTTTTATTTATAAGAAATTTAAGATGTTAGAAGTAAGAATGAAATAAATTAATAGAAAAATAGAAAGAAAGAGAGAAATATACTTTTGAAATAGCTGATTGTGATAACAAATAGTTTGATATTTATAAAAAAAAAAAAGCTTTTAAGAAGTTAATCTATAAATAAATCGTTAATTGGTTTATGTTTTGGTAAGGTCTTTCAAAACTGACATAAAACATGACTTTTTTTATTTTAAGAATCAATTTTAAAAGATAGATTTTCTTTTTTCTAGGTGTATATATAAGAAATATATTATATATAAATAAATATATATACGTTATATGTTTATAACAATGACACATAGTCACACTAAATCATATTTAATGATGATGATGATGATGATGATAATAGTGATACGTTTGTACGACTCGATCGATTATCAAATCAAGTAAATTAGTGTGTAACACACACACAAGACATATTTTTCTATAAACATTTTTTCCCAGAAGTCTACCTAAAATATATTAAGTCTACCAAAAAGTTCTGTCCGTAATTTGTATTTGGTTATATTCAAAAATTGGACAGAACTTTTTTATAGACCTAATATAATATTTAAAACTCTAGTGTTAGTATAAATAATATATTCGAGAATATTGCGAAGAATTATATTTCATACACTCACGCAACAAAATAATAATATTAATTTGGTAATAGAAAAAATGAACACAATTTGGTATAGGCAAAAAAACAAATATTAAATTGTATAATTATTTTTCTATGTATCGTATTTTCTTGTTGTATTTTCTGTTTTTTTTTTTTTGTTCAATACTTACATCGACCTAATACTTATTCCTAATGAGAGACTCATTTTTATTTATTGACGTATATTATTTTCGTACCGGCTGATATCACCAACTTTACGATAAGTGCGTCTGTGTATATTCTGCATACGTTTTGTAGATATTGCTTAATCATCTTCCTTGTTTATGCATATGTATGAATAGGAATAACAAATTATAATGACGTTTTTTTGTCTGGACTGATTTTATCAGTCTCATCACGTTCTCTTGTCTTCTTTTCACTTCTTTCTTATTTTAATCATTTATTTTCTTCTGATAAAATGGATATAAAAAAGATACATCTCGTACAGTGTCAAACGAAAGTCTTTTTTGTCAAAATACTTTTCTTCGATAACTGTTTTATGCAATATCAAAAATGTAGAAATATAAATAAAACTAGAAAGTGAACGGTAATATATTCCAAAAAAGAAAGATTGTAACCGAAAACACCAATATTAATGTCATTGAAAAGGCGAAGAATACTGGCTTAGGGTTTCGGTTTGACAATAGAATCATCATTTATATTAGTCACTCTTGACGACTACGCGTTAGTTTAATGCACGCGCAGACAACACTTTAGTGACTGTACGGTGAGAGGAAAGAGAACCAGAAGGTTCGTCGCATTTTTAAAATTGAACCATCAACCAAAAACCTTAAAACGAGAAAGGTTTTTTAATCGAAAACTCCAGGAGAAACCCATGGGCAATGGTAGAACAGAAAAAAACTCTCAATTAACAAACTTGTAGTGTACTCCCCCCAATGGGATTTGAACCTGCGGTGCCAGGTTCAGTAACCAAACTTGCTAAACGCTACCCCAAAATACTACAACTGTATTTAGAGTCTTAATATGTATTTTATGTTTAGAATTGTACTTGATAGAAAAATTAAATACTTAAAAGTAAACTATTATAAACATTGATAAAAAGACGATGATGTCATAAGTATGTATTTATGTGTATCGATCTATTACGTGTTTTACAGCCACTCGAAAGATTATATTCGATAAGAAATGAAAAAATTTCAATAAAGAGATAATTTAATCTGACAATGGGATAAGTCATCGACGAAGATAAAGATAAATATATAATACACACATACACACACACACACACACACACACACACACACACATATGTATATATATATATTTATAAGTATTCAATTTTTAAAAATGTATCTTTTAAGTGTTCAATAATAACATTTACTTTCTTTTTTTTTATTATACAATTAATTAACAAAAATATATTAAAAAAATATAATACAAGAGATAATTAAAGAAACGATAAAATAAGAAAATAAAAAAGAAATTAAATACAAATGTAAATTATTATTATAAAAAGAACTATAATAACAGGTATTTGATTAAGAAAAAGAAAAAGAACAATTTCAAGTGTTGTTTTAAAAATGAAGTTCATTAATAGAGATAACAATTTCTACGTAAAAGATAAGAAGAATTTTTGTTGTTTTTTCGAAAATATCTTTTAAGTAGCTATTTAATGTGTTGGTTTTTTTTTATTTTGTAATATGGGAATATAAATGCATTTATAAACGAAATGAAAAGGTGATAGTTTGATACGAGTGATTTGAAAAATTAATTAATGTTTCTATTTTTTGTTCTATCAAAATTTTAAAAGGTTAATTAATTTTTGTTATTATTTTCAAATCGTATAATTAAAAATGGTCATTTTTCTTTTATTTTGTTCATAAATAAACCAAAATCTTTTGTTAATATTCTTCTGTTAGTTTCTTTATTTAGGATTATTAATGTCATTTGTAATGGGAATAGAAAAAAAGAAAATAACTCGTGAATCGTTTGATCTTTTAATGTCGTCACGTTCAACCGTAAGAATAAAATTCACATCCCGTTGGTTTCTTACCAGAGAGAACTTTATAAGAAGAACAGAAAAGGCCAAGCGAAAGGTAAGTGTTCTTTTTTAGCGAAGGAGAGCAGACAATGCAAAGATAAATACAGGATAGATCCTTTTACATGGATCTCGTATAAAACTGTGTCGTAGATAATTTATAATATTAGGTGAACAAATAAATTTCCGCCGTTCTTATTAAAAAATTAAGCATTTGATGATTTTAAATGATGTAAAATTGCTTGCTGAGATACTCCTAATATAAGTGCCTGTTTTTTTTTTGCATTTGGCACAAATTTTCAACCAATAATATTTCTAATTCTGCGTATTCGTACACTTTCAGCCTTCCGTTACGTATTTTATCTTCGACGTCACAGTCTCTGTTCTTGAACTATAAAAACCATTCATGAAAACTTCTCTAACTTAAAAAAAGCCTCGACATATGCCTCTACAAGCAATCGATGCTCATCAGATGCAGATTTCTTTAAATTAAATAATTTAATCAAAAGTTCCCGCAAATGGTGCTTATTCGGCCTAAAACTTGACATTTTCGAAGGAAACAAAATATCCGATACCAATACAAAATCACTAATATATCAAGATTATATTGTCGAGAGATGTCTTACTTTACGATATGATGTTTTACATCAGACAATTTTAACCATAATTTAATGATAAAGCCATACTTTGTTGAACGGCGATAACTTATTTGTACACCTAATAGTAGGAGAAAGAAAGAAATAGAAAAAAATATTACATAAAAATAATAAAATATAATAGGACAGATTAAAAACAATTATAAAATGATAGAAGAAACAAAAAAAAAGACAAAAATGACGAAGGATGATGAGGATGATGATGATGATGATGAGATTGGTATCTGTTCGTACAAGCTAGCACCGATAATTTACCACACGGAAAATTCTGATTGCTTCTAGTGAATTGTTATATAACATCTGTTGTGTTCGTGTGTCTACACAGAATAAATCTTTTTTTTTTCTTTTTTTTTTGTCTTTAAATACAACACGCGTACGTTAAATGCTTGATCTGACAATGAGATAATAATGAGATTGCAAATGTTTTAACGTGATACAGTTAATGTTGGAATTTACGATTGGAAATTATTTGTTGTTTCAATTAATTAAAACATTCTCTACGATTCAAAAATATTACATAGATGATTTATTTTATTTGTAATTAATATTATGCTGTCTTGTTGCACCACTTTGGTGTTATGCAAAAACTGAATTAACATTTGAATTATATTTCTTAGCTGTTAAAAGGCCATTTATGTCTTTTTTATTCAATCGTTGAAAATTTCTTGAGTATCTTAATTTTAAGAATTTATATTACCGTCATATTTGAGTTTTATTTTTTTAAATCTAAAATTTCCAAGCTGTTATACCAGCGTCAAACGAAAGAATCAGACGGAATAGTGTTTAAATTATAAATATTAAAAATAAAACAAATTGTCAACGTGTCAAATGAAATTAGATCGAGATTCGATGAAAGATTAACTGTTTGAGATTCATTTGAAAAAAATTTATGTAAATGTATAATAAAATAATTGATTCGAGGGATGCTAATTGCGTGAGTCAGCCAGTAATTCACAGTGGGTCATCGTTTAAACGTAACGAGGATAATAAAGGAGAGAGATGAGAGATGAGATGAAGTGAAGAGAAGATGAAAGGCGGATCGATTCGATTTTATCCCGTCTCATCTGGAAGCAACTTGTTTCGTCATACTGATAGATCTAAACCGACTCACTCTAAACCGGTTAGAAGTATCTTCATCGTAAGTAAATCCTACGCTAACAATGAATAAAATCTTTTATACACATATTTGCATATTTTACATATTTACATACTCATCCACACTACGTAGATAATATTTTCACTATGTAGATAATATTTTCACAAATTCATTTATTATCAGTCAAATGATTAATTTTATCAGTCAACCATCAAGACTAATAAACCATTTAATATGATTTCTTCATTAGAACACGTAAGAAATAAATTAATATATTCCTTTTTTTAAGTTGAAATATTAAAATTTATTAATATAAAATATCAATTCATGCATTAAGGTTTTAATATTAATGATGGTATTAATGATAAATTAATGAAAGGATTTATTTCAAATGGAAACACCGTGTATACTTTTGTGGTTACCTATTATGGGTATGGGTTGTTTAATTAACTGTTTGCACCCACGTGTTATTTGAGTGGGCGAAAGAAAAAAAAAAAAGAGATACCTTAAACGGTGCAGGGTCAGAAACGTAATAAATGGAGTGACGTTCATTGATTATTAATGACAACATTTTGATTAGTTTCTTCAAAGTGGTAACACGTATTGAATAAGTTATAGTTTATCTACCTATAATCAATTTTAAATAAAATATAAAATATATATTATTAATTATTGTTATTAATTATTGTTGTAAAAATCTCTATCTTATTGTTAGATTTAAGTTTATGGTATTGTTATACATATATTACAATATATATATTATATACAATATAAATATATATATTATATACAATATAAATATATATATTATTACAATATTAATAATATGTAATATTACAATATTACATATTGTGTATATATATATATACACAATATATAACAATATATATAATATTAAAATATATATTATTATATATATTATTATTATATATTATTATTATATATATTATTATTATATATATTATTTATATATTATTTATATATTATTATTATATATATTATTATATATATTATTATTATATACAATATACATATATATATTTTACAATATTAATTATTACAATTATTTATTATTACAATAATTATTACAATATTAATAATATGTAATATTATTATGTAATATTACAATATTACATATTGTGCAATATATAACAATACCATAAACAATGTCACAATATATAACAATATCATAAACTTAAATCTATCAATAACATAGAGAAGATTTTGACAACAAAAATTAATAAACCAATCTAATATCAATGGCACAACATACATAATTACCTATTTCCATTTCTTTTCTCTTTAAGAAAGTCATTGAATCTAACTAACATAAGATAAGTTAGAAGTAAGCTCATGAACGTTCTAAAAATAAACTATTTTGCAAGTACCACATGAGTCATTGTTTTAATGACGATTGAAAGTAACGTGTTGATCACGTTGATAAGACTCGTGCTAAATTACGTTTTTTTCTTCTTCTTCTTCTTCTTCTTCTTTCTTTTTAATTCTTTTTATTTTCATTTATTAATGATTAAATACGTAGAAGAAAGTATAGAAATAACTATATATATATATATGAATATACACCTATCTTTTACCAATAATCTTTCTCCTGATATCAAGAATAACACGAGTAAATATCACTATGATAAGAATACAACACAACTTCTTCAACAATTTATTGCGAGAACCGGATTTTCTATACGATGCCATTGACCCATGTATTTGTATGTATATGTACGCATGTATGATTCATACCTGTGTGTGCGTGCATGTGTATGTGTGTATATGTGTGTGTATGATATGAGAAATATCGATTTACATACGCGTAATTATAGTAAGAATAAGAAAATAAGTATCTAACATAAGTATAAATATATTATTAGTTATTCTCGAAAAGTTCAATTCGATAACCTATTAACTACCCCTCTCCCCTATCACCATACTTCAAACACCCACCATATACCTCCCCCTCTCTCTTTCTCTCTCTTTCTTACTTTGTCCACCCTCATTTGTGTTAAACACATAATCTACACCTTGTTTATATGCAGTTTATTCATGTAACGTTGCATTCGCAAGGCTGAAACTTGTCTTTTCGAATAATTGTTTCGTTTGTTTGTTTTTTTTTTTTTAATTAAAATTAATAAATATTATAATGAGAATATAGAAATAATCTCTTTGATGATATTTGACATACCAGAAAGTGACCGATTATTTTGAATAGTAAATTTATGTAACCAAATATGAAGATAATAATAAATGTAAAGATTATGCGAAACGAGGAATGATGAAAATATGATTTTTATTTACGTGGATAATATAATCGGATATATAAATAATATAAAAATAGAGTCTTATCGGTGATAATAAGAATGACCATCGTAAACAATTTTACGATAGTCAGATACTTTTCTTTTTTCTCTCTTTCTTTGAATTTTTTCTTCAAAAAATACGATATGTTTACCTCATATAGAAAAAGTATCTTTACGCGTGTAGATATATGCGAATATGTGTGTGTGTGTGTGTGTGTGTGTGTGTGTGTGTGCGTGTGTGTACGTGTTTGTTTGTACGATGTTATTTTCTTCCAGGCAAACATATTTTTCGAACGCGTAGGAGGAGTTAAGGTCAAAACTTTTTTTTTTTCCTTTCCTTTCATAAAACTTGACCAGTGATTGAAGGAAAAAGAAAAGAATCATCGTTAGAGAAGATTTTATTTATTTTTTTTTTTTTCGTACAAATTTATTTCAAATGTTATTTCCAAAAGTAGAGAGTTAGTAGACTTTTGGTTGAACAAATATAGACCAGATTTACTTAGCATAATATTTCCTTATTAATTATGAAATATGCATAATTTTCAACGATAAGAAACATTAATATTCATCATTATTTCTCTTTGAATATGTCAATGAGAGAGAGAGAGAGAGAGAGAGATGAAGTTAATTAAGTTAGACAACACTTCGAACTAACTCATTGATCCACGAAATTGAAATTTGAATTCTAATCACATAGTAGGTGTAAGTCACGTTTCAAGGCTTGAACTTACACTCAACGTGCCAAAGCTTATTTCGATATGTAAATGTATAATGTACCTGTGTGTGTGTGTGTGTGTGTATGTATGTTTGAAAGTGTGGATAGATTTTTTTTTCATGTATTTTCTTGGCTCAATTTGAACAGGCAGACTTCTTACAACAATTTATTTTTAGAAATAATTATTCACATATATATTGGATATTTTCCATAATGCGTTACTTCGAATTCGATATTAGAAAACACTGCGTAGAATTCTAGAGAGTTGGTAAGATATATTTTCTAAATTTTAGACATTAAGTTGAAATATATATTTCTATTGAAAATTTAACGCGTAATAACGTACAAAGCTTTTTAACAATTGGCATTTATCCATTTGGGAAAAATATATGAAACATTGGATAAATTACGTTTAGAAATTTTCCGTTTTATAAAAATAACGATTCTCAATTTGGATTACGCGAATTTTTAAATAAATATATATATAGAATAATAATATTTTCATTATATAATATTTATTAAAAATTATTTTTCAAACGACACTATCTTAATTAGGAATTATATTTATTTAAAGTATAAATGATCTCCCAAAAAGATTCAATACAATGAAATTTAATAACGAAACCATGCTTTTGATAAAAATAATGTTTAAATTAAAATAACAAAATTAAATAATGAATCCATTCCATTCTAAAATATAAAAAAAACATTAACAATAAATAACAAAAATGATATATATTTTAATTTATTATTATTTATTAAAGAAACTGCATATAAAATCATGCAGAAGTAAAAACCGAATAATGATTGAATTTGAATGAATTAAACAAGGAACCATAATAAATGAAATAAAACACATAGACATATAGTAAGCTTCATTAAAGATAGAATATCTTTTAAGTTAGTTGGAAATAACTAACATTAGTATGATATAGACTTGCCTTATAAAATCGTTTGCGTAACTCGATTGAAAATACAGTTGAGCTTCCGCTTGTTTAATCTTAGATCGGATCTCCCTATTCGTGTCTTACAATTAAACTGACTCGTGCCAATGTTGATGACGTTTCTATTTCGAAGGCTAATGAACAAAAAAAAAAAAGATAAAGAAACAATATTACAAAGAAAGAAAAGTTTTCATTTTCTTATTTTTAATTATCATTCATAAATTCTCCTACGTGAGAAAGACAATGAATTTGTTTTGTAAGATAAACAAATAAAATAGAAACACGATATCTTAACTATTAATAAATTAATCGATCATTTTGATTTATGATAAGCCAGCCCATTGATAATTCTGGATCTAGATCGTGTTTATCCTTGTTGTTATTGGCTGACTCGTATGACTCGTATAGATGAGAACAAAAAAAATGAATTAGAGTGGGAATTAAACTGGAGATATAATAAATGAGGAAACTAACTAGAAGAAGTATCATTTACATTTTAAAACTACATATTCTCTATGATGATTACAAAGTGAAATCGTATAGGAGGCGTCTAACTGTCTGGGCAAGCAAATCTCCCACTGGCTATCGTCCAAAGACCAACGAGGATAGTCTCTCAATCATTCGTGTATTATTTACTTCAATAGAAAGAGAGAGAGAAAAAAAAAATCATCTCAACTTTGAATAACACTGAACAAGAGAAGATTAACGATTTAAATTAAATAGTAAATTTTTTTTTTTTTTTTAATTCAAATCATTTTTCTCTACCAGCATCATCGATCATGAATTTTCTTCAATGTTTTGAAAGATTAAAAAAAAAATATAAGAAAAATAATCGAACGTTGCAGATACCTTATACTTTTTTTTTTGAGTTTTGCTCTTCTTTCGAGTATTATTCTCGTTTAGAGTTGAAAGCCCAATAAAAGTAAAATGATTTATAAAAGAGGAATAAGAGTAGTGTGGCTCGTGTTGAAGAATTCTAAATAAGAAATGTAGAAAAAAGAAAGAGAGACGTTTCTTTAAATACATTTTCGTGCGTTCTCGCGATGCAATCTGTGTAGCCAAAAGAAGACGATGCACCTTCTAACAATTGGTGGAACTATAAAATGAAACGATCTAACTAACGTAAACAAATTTTCTATTATAATACCGAAAGGTATTGATGTGAACCTATAAATCATTCCTCGTTTAAATTAAATGACGAATTATATCGACTTGGAACAATAAATTTTCCAACGTAAACGTTTCGAATTTAGATCAACTTTACGTAAACACATTTCGTTTTTATTCTTCTTTTTGTTTTTTTGTAATATAAATAATACATTTTCTATACGCTTAATTAATGAAATTGTTGTAAATGTAAAAAGAAAATAAATAAATTATCGTTGTATTAGGCATAAAATAGAAATACAAAGTAAAAGAAAAATTCCGTCATCCCTGGTGGGGATCGAACCCACGACCTTTGGATTAGAAGTCCAACGCGCTATCCTCTGCGCCACAGGGACTTGGTGATCAGTGCTGCGTACCGACCGTATTTCAAAACGAAGCTTAATTTTAATTTTTTACTGTCAGATGTCGCTACTCTACACAACGTACACAGTAGCGTATCATAGTATACAAACGATAAGAAAGTAAACGACATATTTTCTTGATCATTTAATATAATAAACATAATAGTAATAATAATAATAATATTAATAATAATAATAATAAATTCGTACAATTTTTATATAATATTTCAATAACTTTACTGTGTACTTATTTCAAGTGTATATAAAATAACTTTATTAAAATCAATATCTAACCTAATATTTATAAACTTCATATTTACTTGAAATTAAGGTTATGTGTAATGTCAATAAAATAAACTCTTTACACATAGAAAGTAAAAGATTTTAATATATCTTTGAATATAAAAAAATTAATTAAACATAGACATTTTTAAGATGACATTAAACATGGGCCATTAATGTTACATCCCTGAGTTGCAAGTGTTGCAAATCCGTAGGAACGAACGATCAACACAGAAGGGAACTAAACCGAAGATATAGACTCCTACAGGCGTGTTTAGTATCTATGTATGTGTATATAGAGTTCTACATATGTGTGTACCTTCTCTCTCTCTCTCTCTCTCTCCCCCTCTCTCTCTCCTTCTGTCTATCACCTTTCCAAACGATTGATCTATCCTAGTCTGTAGTGCTCGTCGACGAAGCATCATAAACAAAGTGCGTGTTTGCCCCCGTGCCTAACATACATGTGAAATATCAAATGTGATTGTAAATGTGAGTGCAAGTGCAAAGTAAGCGTGTGTGTGTGTGTGCTCGCGTTTGTATGTGTGTGTTGCGGGCAAGGAGACGCGTCGCGCGTCGTTGTCATTTTACGTGGTTCCTCGGAGAGTGTGTGTAATAAGGATAAGAAAAATTGCACGTATACGTCATTGGACGTTGATCGAACAGTGAATTAAAAGAATATAATTAATATTAATAATAAAAAGAGAAAGAAGACGAAGAAGAAGAGAAAAGAAGAAAGAAAAATGGGAAGGAAAACGACGAAAACGAAAATGAAGTATTTCGAGGGAAACAGAGAGAGGGAGAGAGAGTGAGTGAGTGGTCGAGTGGAACCAAAAAAGAAAAGGATAGAAAGGGAAAAGGAAGAAAAGAAAGGAAAGAAAAGGAAGATAGACGCGTGTGTTGTGATTTCCGTGCGCGTGTAAGAGAGAGAGAGAGAGAGAGAGAGAGAAGTAGATGATATAGAGAAAGAGGGGAAGAACAAGATGGCGGGCGAGAAACATATGACAAAGAACGACGGACTACCGCCGTGGCCGAGGGCGACGTTCGCTCGGTTGTTCCTCGTCTCTGGGTATTGCTGATCCTGGGGTACATACACGTCTTTCGGGATAGATAAAGAGGTGTTTTTTGGCACCGGTAGTGGTGCTCTTTTCGAACGAGGGAGTTTTCTATAGAATACGAAAAAGGAAAGAAGAGTGTGTGTGTGAGAGAGAGAAAGGAATAGATAGAAGGGGTTGAAGAAAAGATAGATATATATATATACATATATATATATATATATATATATATATATATAGAAAGAGAAGGAAGGGGAAATCGTGACTGCCAAGAGAGTCGGTGATCCTGTGACCGAAGGAGCCATGACTACGCGTGGAGAATGGGCTCGATCGCATCGGTGTTGCAATGGCATTGCTCGGAGTGCGCTCTGATAAATCCAACGGAGAGCCCCCGATGCGCCAGGTGCGGCCTGGCACGAATCAGGAGCGATGACGAAAGGGCTAACAGCAGACGGCTCAGCAACGGAGAGGAGTTGAGCTCCGAGCGCGGGGAACCTCCTCCGCGCCGGATGAGACAGTTACGTCGGAAGAAGGAGGGGAAGAAAGACCTCGAGAAGATAGACGGAGAAGAAGAAGAAGAAGGGGAAGAAGAGGAAGAAGAACAACAGGCCCAGGAGGAACAACCGGTGCCACTGGAGAACCAACAGGAGGAGGGGACTCAACCCGCTGAAGAGGAAGCTATTGCTATTGCTAATGCTGCTTCTTCTTTTTCTTCTTCATCATCGTCCTCCTCCTCGTCTTCGTCCTCGTCCTCGTCCTCATCCTCGTCGTCGTCGTCGCCGTCGTCCTCGGAATCCTTACCACCTACTCCACCACCGAGACTCAACTTTCATAGGCTCGGTACCACTAACACTGCTACCACCACCACTACCACCATCATCACTGCAACCACCACAATCACCACCATTGATGAGAATCATCCAACAACCGATCTCGAGGATACTACGATCGTCCGCGAGCCCAACGATTCCCTTTCACTAGGCTTTTTTCAACGGTGAGGAGAACTTGTCCCCTCACCATTTTATATCCTATTTGTTTGACATTTATTTCTATTTTCTTTTTGTATACTTTTGTCTCTTCGTTCATGCCATCCCAATGATGTCTGGTTCCATCCATATATATCAATGAAAGATCCTTCGGTCTATGAAAACACTACACACAGTAACTCTGTTTACATTTTATAGATGAGAAGAATGATCGACAAATATTGTTGCAATCCTGACATTGCAAATGAAATTATGTTTAAGATACTTTCGTGGTATTCTTAATATGTTTTTGAGTTATACATATTTATATCTTTGTCATAGGAATTACTGATATTCATTGTACCTATGACTGTTTCTTCCTTTGTTGTTTTATCTTGGCAAACAATATATAATTATCGATATTACTTCTAACAGACCATTACATAGATTATTTGTTTTATATTTTTTTTCTCTTTCTCTTTCTCCAAAGATTTCTTCAAAGACAATTCTATCTATTATTTGTTAATGTTTAATAGACAACTTTTCTTTCTATTTATTTTGTAGCATTGATAAGAATTCGTCTGTATCCGATGCTCTTAAGAAGAGTTCACATTATGGTTCTTGGAGTGGGAGTATCTCCGACAAAGAGCCACTTAAACGATCCACTTCTGTACCTTCCTTAGTGACACGGTGGACCTGCATTCGTTGTTTGTTGGATAATAGTTGTAGCTCCACATTGGTTTGTGCAGCCTGTGATGCTAGTTTTTCTATAGCCCAGCTCGACGAAAGACACATTGGAAGGGCGAGGAAGGGCAAAAAACTGAATCAGTGTAAAATCAAACAAGAACCTAAAGTAGAATTGTTGAAAAATGCAGTATTTGGAAATTTGAACAAAAATTTGAATGCTGGCTATAGTATAACGTATGCTCCTGCTAATGCAAAAAGAGTTTATAACAAAGGTAATTTGTATTTAATTGATATGATTGTGATTTTATAAATATATATATCTGTATATAAGATGATTGAATTATAATAATAATTTTAATTGATTAGGTATGGCACAATTGACAAGTATTAGTCGCAGCGAAAGAGGAAGAAACGTACGCGAGGAGTGGACATTACCTACGCTCGAAACGATGGATCCAACGTCGCTTCCTTACTCAGATAATGCAGAAACTTCTCAACGTTCTCCAAAACGTCACAGTCCTTCTATGTATGAAAGAGTTAAATCCAAAGTGAGTCGTTCTTTGTCTAATGGCTCAGTTGTGCAAAAGCTCTCCGATCTTGTTATTCAAAGACCCACCAGCTTAGTAGTGTCAGAAGCACAGGATGATGCCTTGTGGAGTTGTGATAATTGTACTCTTGATAATGCATCCGGATTGGAGCAATGCGAGGCGTGTGAAGCACCTAGAAGCCCAGCACCGTGCAGTGGTGTTGTTATAAGCGTTCCTGCTTGGGAGACACGTGCACTCTCTTCGGCAGGTCCACTTTCTTATAGACGATCTTTCTCTGATGTTAATTCTATTACAAATGTTACTCAGAGGAAGACCATCAATCGTAGGAGTCTTAACGACGAAGAACCACCAGCGGTACCTCCACATTCCATTGGTTTCACTTCAAAACCAAAGTATTCTTATATAGGTATCAGCGAGCCTGACGTTCCACCACCATTGCCAAAGAAGCAAAGCAGCAAATTAGGTTTACTAGCCACCAAGGCACATAGCGAAGCTACCAGTCCTGTTAGTGATGTAGCCAGTGTGAGTCCTTTAAAACGTATGTGGACGTGTCAAAAGTGTTATTATGCCTACAATCCTCTGTGGTCTGTGGCTTGCGATATTTGTGGTTCCCCTAGATCACCACCTTCTCTCACGCAACCTAGTTTAATAACCGTGACGAAGGATGGAGCTAGTTGTCCTATGCGAGTGCAGTCTCCCATAATAGTGTCACGAGACAGTGTCAGATATATCCCACCAAAGTCAGCTACCTTAGCTACTGCAGAGTCTGATTTGGACGATCAACTGGATCCTCCTTCTCCAGCCTGGACTTGTAAGAAGTGTACATTACTTAATGCTGCTTCGCGTACTACATGCGAAGCATGCGGCGGTTCCAAACTTAAAAGCATCATGCACTTAGAGGACGCTACGTTAAGGAAAGGGGAGAGTTGGGTATGCCCCTCTTGTACATTAAGAAATCCGCTGTCAGCACAAACTTGTAATGCTTGTAAGATGTTAGCAGACTTTTTAGAAGTGCCCAAGGACAATAGAATTCAAGGACAAAGAAGTCCAAGTCCAAGACTTTGTCAACTTGCTAATTCAAAAGTTGTTACTCCAAGGTATAGAAATTCCGTACGAAGAAACGGTTCCTCGATAGCTGACAAGAGACATTCAAGATCCAAAGATCCAAGTCATACTCAAGTAAGAACTGTCTTTTGTTGTTTTTTTTTGGGCGAGGGAGTAACGTTTCATTTTTTATGCTATTTTCTTTCTGTAATAATATCATTACGTGGTTTATTTTTCTACCTTTTACAGTGGTATTGTAAGGTATGTACCTATGAAAATAAGAGTACAAATAAAACTTGCGAAATGTGCCAAATCTCTAAGACCTTATCCGAAGCATCAAGTGATAGACCTAGAATTATCGAACCTGGCACTAGTACTCTTACAATGCAACGCCAGGAAAGTGTGGTGATGGAAAATTTAAGACAATTGGAGGAAAGAGAAGCATTAGAAAAATGGGAACGTATAGTACGTTATTGTAAAGAGGTAAATATTAAAATTTTATTCATTCGAATCAAGTTAAACAAAAAAACCCTAAACAAATTATCAAATTTCTATCTAATACTGAAAATATATTTTTTCTAGACGAACGAGCCCTTCGTTGACGATTCATTTCCGCCAGCTCCAAAATCTTTGTACTATAATCCCGCGGATACGAAAGATAATCATGTAGTTCAATGGAGAAGACCTCATCAAATAAATGTTGACTCGAGCGTAGATTCTAAACTGCCATGGGCTGTTTTTAGAACACCCTTGCCATCGGATATTTCGCAAGGTGTATTAGGAAATTGTTGGTTGCTTTCGGCATTAGCCGTATTGGCGGAAAGCGACGAACTTGTTAGAAGAGTTCTTGTGATGAGAGAAACGTGTCCTGAAGGAGCTTATCAAGTTAGATTGTGTAAGGATGGAAAGTGGACAACAGTATTAGTCGATGATCTCTTGCCGTGTGATAAAAGAGGCCACTTAGTGTATTCGCAGGCAAAAAGAAAACAATTGTGGGTACCATTGATTGAAAAGGCTGTTGCTAAAATTCATGGCTGTTACGAAGCATTGGTATCTGGTAGAGCTATAGAAGGTTTAGCTACATTAACAGGTGCACCATGCGAAAGCGTACCATTGCAACCTTCAGCATTACCAAGTGAAGATGAACTTGATAAGGATTTAATTTGGGCACAACTCTTGTCATCGAGACAAGCTATGTTTCTAATGGGTGCTAGCTGCGGAGGCGGTAATATGAAAGTTGACGAAGAGGAGTATCAACGAAGAGGTTTAAGACCGAGGTTAGATACTTTGTACTTAAAATTTGCTGATCAAAAAATTAATATAATTTTAAATATTTCAACTGTTATTCCAGGCATGCGTATTCTGTTCTTGATGTACGTGACGTTCAGGTAAGTTACGAATTAATATTGTAACCATATTTGACAATATAATTGAACTAATAACGAAATAATTTTCTTTAGGGAATACGTTTGTTGAGATTACGAAATCCATGGGGTCATTACAGTTGGAAAGGAGATTGGTCCGACGATAGTCCGATATGGACACCGCAATTACGAGAAATGTTAATGCCGCATGGTGCTTCTGACGGTGTATTTTGGATTTCCTTTGACGATGTATTAAAATATTTCGATTGTATAGATATATGCAAGACGAGAGTTGGTTGGAGTGAAGTTAGATTACGTGGTACGCTACCACCATTATCATCTCTAAGGCATTTATCATGTGTATTGTTAACTGTATTAGAACCAACAGAGACTGAGTTTACATTATTCCAAGAAGGTCAAAGGTAGGAATATAATTATTATCTTTACTTTTGTTATCTCTTTCTGTATGTACACGTATCGAGTATAAAAAAGTAAGATATTTATTCTTAAGAATTTTTCTTCTTTTCTTTTTTTTTTTTTTTTATATCATAAAATAGGAATTCCGAAAAATCACAACGTTCTCAGTTAGATCTATGTGTGGTTGTATTTCGTACACGATCACCAGCAGCACCAGAAGTGGGGAGATTGGTTGAACATAGCAAACGGCAGGTACGAGGATTCGTTGGGTGTCATAAAATGTTAGAAAGAGATTTGTACATAGTCGTATGTTTGGCATTTAATCATTGGCATACCGGTATGGAAGATACGTCAAGTTATCCAGAATATGTTCTCGCAATACATAGCTCTAAAAGACTTTTAGTAGAACAAATTTCTCCTCCTGCGTTCGTTTTAGCTGATGCTATTATAAGTTTAACGTTAGCAAAAGGACAGCGACACGAGGTAAAGTAAAATATTTTTTTCTCTATATAAATATGAATAATTAAAAAAAAAAAGATTTATTCCTTGGTTAAAAGGGTTTAAATATTTATTTTAACAAGATTTTAAAGTATTAATCAAAGTAATTTGTTTTTGTTTTTTTTTAAGGGAAGAGAAGGTATGACAGCATATTATTTAACTAAAGGATGGGCTGGTTTGGTGGTAATGGTGGAAAATCGTCATGTTAATAAATGGATACATGTAAAATGTGACTGCCATGAAAGCTATAATGTTGTGTCCACAAGAGGACAGCTCAGAACTGCCGATAGTGTTCCCCCACTTCACAGGTAAAATTATACTTTTACTTTAATAAATATTATCATTGTATATGAATTATATTCTTCAACTGGTATTTGTTTTTTTTTTTGTTTTACAGACAAGTTATCATAGTCTTAACGCAATTGGAAGGTAGCGGAGGTTTTTCAATAGCACATCGACTCACTCACCGATTAGCTAACAGTGGAAATTTGCACGATTGGGGACCACCCGATACCCAACATCATCCTCAAATAGATACTCAGGTCGAAGGTTTACACAGTCCTCGTTTAATCACGTGAAATTGAAAATAGTGTGTTTACGACTGACTTTTCGTTTAAACACAAGGTGACGCGTTTAAAAGAAAAAGAAAACAAATACAGAAAAAGTGCCCACTTTGCTCCCAAAAATATCTTTTATTATTATTATAATAGCGAAAAAAAAAAAGATAAGAATACACGTTGAAAGATTTCGACTGAAAAGGAAAAATAAGATTGAAAATAAGAGTGAAAATAAATTTCAAAAAAGAAAGAAAGAAAGAAAGAAAAATAATAATAATAATATTACAAACAATTTACGTAGGAAGATTCCAAGGCATAGCTAAACATCATCCCAGAATAATTAAAAATAAAATAAAATAAAATAAAAAATAAAACATTTTTGTGCTTTCTAATTGATGGTAATTTCATGAAAAAAAAGAAAAAGAAAAAAAAAAAGAAAAAAACTTTTCCTTAGGGACG
This sequence comes from Mischocyttarus mexicanus, assembly GCA_023678845.1. Taxonomy (NCBI): domain Eukaryota; kingdom Metazoa; phylum Arthropoda; class Insecta; order Hymenoptera; family Vespidae; genus Mischocyttarus; species Mischocyttarus mexicanus. The sequence continues at coordinate 47,329 of JACGTP010000081.1, forward strand.
CAGATTAAGCTCGACACGCGAAAGACAGAATACAATAATTACAAAAAAAAATTAAATAAATAAATAAAAAGGAAAAAAAAAAGAAGGAATTATAATTACAATAACAATAATAATAATAATAATAATAATAATAATAATAATAATAATAATATTAATAATAATATTAATAGGATGGTTCACCGAAGTTAACAAATTGATAATATTTTCTTCTTTTTTAATTTTGTTTTTTTTTTCTATTTGCATTCTTGTATGATTAATCTCGATTTTGCGTCCTGAACGAAAAAAAGCACGTACTTAAAGAAAAAGAAAAGAAATTGGGTACTGATTATTATTATTATTAGAATATCTCTGCTGGAACCATTGATTCATAAACAAATAAACAAAAAATAAAACAAGATAAAACACAAGTTGAAAAAATCTAGAAGTTGTTGCGTTGAGATTGATGCACGCTATCTTTCTAGATAATAATTACTGCCAAAGGTATATATACAAAGAAATTAAAATATATATTGGAACACGCATTTAAAATGAAATTTAAAATTATAATTATAATGATAATGATTGTTTTCAAGAATGGATGACAGATATCATCTCTTTTGCGTGTGCGTAAGTGCAATAGCTTAAATCTTACAATTTCACAATAAAAAATAAAATAAAATATGTATCATTCCAATAATTTATTTTGTAAAAATTAAACAAAAAATAGAATGAATTTTCTTCTAAATATAATACAAAAATAAAAACGATAATAAAAAAACAATCTGTTTGCACTTCTATCAATTATTATTATTATTGTTATTATTATTATTATTATTATCTTCTATCACATTTCATTTAAAAATTACTAAAAGTGTTGGTGGTGTGCATTTATATCAACGAAACGGCTTGTGTAACGACACACACACACACTCTTTGCTTGTTGATAATATAAAACCAAACCAAAAAAAAAAAGAAATAAATATGAAAGAAGAAGAAGAAGAAGAAGAAGAAGAAGAATTATTTTCTCAACTTAACATTTAAGCATCATTCATAAGAAATGAACTGGCAAGTAAGAAAAAAAAAAGTAAATAAAAAGAAAATAAAAGAAAAACTTAAATAATGAAAAATAAGAAATAAAATAAATAATAAAAGTAATGATATAATGTAAAAATATATAAAAAAAAAAAAGAAAAAAAACAAGAAAAGAAAAGAAAAATAATTGATATCTTCTAGAAGTTATAAATAAGGATTTGTGAGAGCACGATGCATATTTAAATAATACTACAATAAAATAAAATAAAAAGACAATGTTTTTTGGAATTGCTTCGAGTTTTGCTTAGAGAACGTCGTAATGTAATAGAAATGAAAAATAAGATTAAACAATTTCTCATTTCTCACTCTTTGCCTATCGTGCATTGTATCACTGAGAGGATCGCTTTTACAATATATAAAAGTGACAATGACAATGATAATGACGTTGATGATTATGATGGTGATGATGATTAAGATAACAATGATGATAATGATGATCATAATGATGATGATGATGATGATGATGATGATGATGATAATAATGATTGAGGCTCATTCGACATGTACAAATGTAAGGAAGAAAAGATGAACTTTAGAAAGAAAAGAGTTCTTGAAATAATTCATTGATTATTCTAGCATGTCGTTTTCCTTGCCCCAAATAATTTTAGCTTCCATCTCTTAAGTGGATGCAGTGCTTGTTTATTAAAGTTGAAGTAGCACATTGCTACAGAACCAAAGACCCATTTCAGGAATCTTAAAATGATGTTAAATACATGTAACCATTATTAACGCGTTCACTGCCATTCTATGCAATTTATTTTTATTCGATTGTGTTTCTTTAGTTTCTAGTTTTTTCAATATTTCATTGTATTTATTTTGCGTGCTTGTTTTACTCGCTCTCTCACTCTCCTTCTCTCTCTCTCTCTCTCTCTTTAGCTCTCTTTCTTTTTATTTATTTTATTGTATTATATTTAACCCTTTTGCTGTGAATAGCACCTTTAAACGTTCAGCCAGAGTTGCTCCCTCTGAATGAAATGCAGCTTAAAGCATGTAGCATTCGTTTTCAGTGATTGTTCAATAATGCTGATTAAGTTATTTGCTTTCGTTGTGCTAGAAGCATACACTTCTTGCACTGATAGAGCAATTCTTGTTTGAGTGCTTCACAGTGGAAGGGTTAAGTGACTGGAAAAAAGAAAAGGGTACAGGTACCTCTTTTATTTAATAAACTATTACTTGTATCTCTTTTACTTTTTAATCATTCATTTTTTAATGATTTTTAACTAGATCAATAAAAAATAAAAAATAGACAAATTTGTTAAAGTATTGTCATAATCGAAACGATCATTTTATTTTTATTAAAATATATATATTACGTATCGTAAGAGCAAGTATGGCAGTTAGAGCGAATTACAAAACCGAATTTAGCTAATTTACGCGCGAGTCCAGCTCTCCTCTTACATTTTTAATTTCATTTAATATTTTTCTTTTCTCTTTTTTTTTTCTCTATATTCCTAAAGAATCAACAGTGCCGCTGTAATTCACAAGAAGGGAAAAAAAAAAGAAAAAAAGGGGGAAAGAACAAAAAATTTAGAACAAACGTTGAAATTATTTTTTGTTGATCATATTAAATTTGTAATAATAAAAAATATGAAAAGAGAGAGATAATGTTTAGAAACACGTTTAGAGTATGTCCCCTATACTATTATTTACATCCATACATACATACATAAATACATACATACATGCATACGTAAATAAATAAATAAATAAATAAATAAATACACGAATACATGAATATGTATTTATTTACCGATATATAAAGAAGAAGAAGAAAAAAAAAAAGAAAAGAAATAAGCATTTTGTGATCTTCGACGAGTTGAAGAAGTTTCCCATTAATCGTAGCTTATATATCCCCCCCCCCCCCTTCCCTTAACCACCCTCAGCCCAAAATTTTCCATTGAAGATAAAAAGAAAAAAAAACAAATGGAAAATCGTTACGATCTAACATGGCATTGCCTTTTGTATTGCGAAATATAAAAAAAAAAAAATGTTAACACTTGCAATAACTCTCATCTCTTCTACACATATTCGATTATAACAATCGATTATTATAATTAGCAATTTAAGAAAATTGTTATTGAGATAAATATAAATTAAACATTGTCGAATCGATACCGTATTTTCACCGAGGTTCATACCTGCACCCAAAGAAACAACACACACAGACACAAATTTAATTAAAATTAAATGAGAAGAAGAAGAAGAAGAAGAAGAAGAACACCAGAGAATAAAGAAATTATAACACCATTTTCTGTAAAAGAATGGAGAGAATAATAAATGTAAGAATCGTTTTCGATATTACTCAAACGCTATAATAATAATAATTATTAATAATTAATAATAATAATAATAATAGTAATAATGATAATATAATAATAATTCTATGTATAACGAGTCTAAGGAAGAAATATTTATTAAAAAGTTCGAATATGTAAAACTTCTTTCTTTCTTTTCTTTTTTTTTTTTTTTTTTTTAAATATTATTATTTTGTTAACTTTGTTTTTTTAATTATTATTTGTTATATTTTCGTTTGTTTGTTTTTCTTCTTATTTTTTTGTTGAATTGTAGAAACCAGAATGCGTTTTATAACTTTGACTGGTCAAACTGCCATTATCAAATTATTTTGATTTGTTTTTGTTGTTGTTGTTGTTGTTGAATATATACACACGATCGGTAGATAAATAATAAATTAATTGATTGATATAAAAATGAACGTTCTTTTTCTACGTACATATATATGTATATATAAATGTATGTATATATGTATTTAAGTATGTATGCATATATGTATGTATGTATGTACGTTGAATCATAGAAAAATTAGGTCAAGTTTTATGGAAAATTAACAACTCTTAAATAATCCAAAATCCAATAATCCAAAATTTCATTTGAAATATTTTAATTAATTAATTAATAAGTAATTTAAGATATTTTACAATATTTTATTTCTTGTTCTTGTTTGGCAATAATCTTTTCTTCTTTTCACATTAGTTCATCTAAAGTTTATTAAATTATTTTAAATAATGTCATAATATATGAATTAATTTTATTTCAAAATAATAACAACAATAACAAAATTATTAGATTCATAAAGTTAAGTTAATAAAGTTATTTATAATTTTCAAAGTTGCTAAGGAAGGGGGGTTGCTTGGGAGTTCTGAATAACTTGGACCTAATTATTCTTGAATTTCATTTTCTCCACGCAATTAATGCCGTGATGTGACAATATAGTAATCACTGTGATCAGACCTACCACGACGATGATCTTAATTCAAAATAACGTGTCTAAACGATGCTATTTTTTTTTTGTTGTTGTTTCGTCATTGACGAAAAACGAGCAATAGTTTCACCGAAAAAATTTAACCAAAAATAAAAAAATAATAATAATAATAATAATAATGATATTAATAATATTAATAATAATCCTAATAAAAAAGATACAACAAAAATAGTACAAAATGCTAAACTTGCTACAGATACATTGGTTTTATTTCTTTCATGGTGAACTAGGTGAACGATTATTACATTTCATGATAAAATATGATAAGAATGATGATTATGATAATAATAATAAATAAATATAATAATAATATTAATAATAATAATAATAATAATATTAATAATAATAATAATGAATGGCTATTACGCGATTTCTAAAAGAAAAAAAAAAAGTATTGAAAACATCTTAAAATTATTTATAATTGCCAAGCCTTTTCCAAGTATCTAAAATATTAGAATGTAATTAGAAACTATAAGAGAGAAAGAGAGAGAGAGAGAGAGAGAGAGAGAGAAAATTAAATGGTTTAATAAATAAGTAAATGTCTTTGTTGTATACTTCGGTATATAAACTTTTGGTGCTAAATAAATAATTAAATTAAATTACATTTTATATGTAAATAAATAATCATTATGGGATCGTTTAGAAACGTAATTCACACAAATAAATAAATACTCTTTAACCGATAATTATTTATTTATTAAATATATCAAAAATAAAGAAATGAAGAAATGCATTTTATTTGAACTTTGAAATTAAATAAATTAAATAATCAAATAATTATTTTAGCCTTTGGCCTAATAAAATAATAGAAAATTATTAATCTTATTAATAATAAATTCTTTAATTGTGATTGAAATAATCGGCCTCGTATTGGTATGTTAATTAAAATATCAAAATTACAGGAGTTGTAAATTGTAAAAATTTCTAAAAAATTTTCATTATTATGTTTTTCTTAAAGAATATATATTTTTTTTATACACGTGGTACCTCTCTCTCTCTCTCTCTCTCTCTTTCTAATACCATAATGCAAATTTGATATTAAAAACTATTAAAGAATAACTGCACTATTTTTTAATTTTGAAGTAACGTGAGGTGGATACGAAGAAAAGTAAGACAGAAAGAAAATTAATTGGATACTCTAAAAGTTTATAATAGTAGATGATTAAAGCATATATTATTTGAAAAAAAAAATTAAAAGGTGGCCTAAATTCAGTCGAAATTAATTCGATTATGCGCATTCAACTAAATTATAATAATACAAAATTAATATATATATATGCTTTAATCTACTTTCACAAAATGGTTCGTGTAAAATAAAATATACATAAATTTTAATATATTTGAATTATTAAAAAGAGATGTTTGATCGTTAACCGTAATATCGATAAATAATAAACAATATTATCGTTCAAAGTTATAAGTTGCAATATTAACCCTTTCGCTACTTAAAACACCGCCTAGACACGCATCTATTACAGGAATGGAGACCAAAAATCAAACCAAAATGCTATCAACTTGCTTTTCTTTGTTCGCAAACAATTGCAAGTGCTGTTGCAATGTATGTTCATTGAAAAATTATACAGAAAAATTATTTTGCATTTAACCCTTTCCTTACTGCAGTCAATTCCGCTGGAATGACGCCACTGAACAGGGCACTGCGCCGCGAAATGTGCACTTTGCATGTTTGTAATCTTCTACATAACAACTGTTTCATTGTATTATATGAAAAATATGAAAATGAGTATATTGTATGAATATTCAGTTGAATATTGCCTAAAACATCCGTTACCACAGATCATTGCGAGAACGCCGGCTATAGTCGGCACCCGTACACAGGACGTCGCGTGGCCGCCGACTATAGTCGGCATTCGTAACGAAAGGGTTAAAAGTAATGTTACAAAGTCGTTTTTGAGATAAAAGTCTCAAATCTTAGCCCCGAATGCATTTAATAATCGCAACTTTTGGCACGGTGCTTTGTTCCACGCGAGGGATTCTGCGGCGAGGATCGCCATAGTGAAAGGGTTAAAAACAAAAACAAAAAGAAACTAACAATAAGTTGCAAAAGAAAAAAAGGAAGAAAGAAAGAAAGAAAGGAAAAAAAATTAATAAAAATAACTTAGGCTCGTTCCACCGAAGTGTACAGCTTGTTGTTCATTGCATATGCAGAAAAAAAAAACATAATATAAATATACATACACACATAAGCATAAAATCTTTAATAACCAGCAATAGTTATTATAATACAATTTGGAAACAAATTGACAGAAATACACGACGGATATCTGATTCTTCGTTTTGCTATTGTAAAAGCTGAACCTTTAGTGCCATAAACTTAAATCACGATTGAAAATGATGATCATAACGATGATGATAATAAAGAGAAGGTTGAGGAAGATGAGGTATGAGATTCATAAAATAAAAAGCATACGAAAGATAGAAAAAAAAAAAAATGAAGTAATAAAACACGAATAAAGATTTTAAAAATATTGCTATAGCACCCAAACCGATCAGCAGTAATCATGGTAATAATATTTTCTAACGAGGATTTTTTCTTTTTCTAACGAACGAAAGAAACAAAACCAAAAAAAAAAAATATAAATAGAAAAGATATACTATATATTTTACATATTGCATATAGTTATCAAGCGATGATATATTGTACGTAGTATATATACATATATATATATATATAATGTATAATATATTATATATTGTATATAATATATTATAATTATTATATATATAATATATTATACATATTATATATATATATATATACATATATATATTATACATATTATATATATATATATATTTATATATAATATATTATAAATATTATATATATTATATATATTATATATATGTATATAAATTTTTGTCGATAATTAAATTAATTAAAACAGAAAATATAATAAAATAATTAAATAATATTAATAATTTTAACTATAATTATAATAATGATAATAATTTTAACTATAATTATAATAATGATAATAATAATAATAATAATAATAATAATAATAATCACGAACCAGCTGATAGAGAAGAAAATAAGAGTCGATACGTTAGTTCGACTTAAAAGATTATTAACAAAATAATAAAAAAATACATTTATATCAGGCATCGTTTATTGATACCTGTAATGAATACTTAAAAAAAAAACAAAAAAGAAAGATAAAGAAAGGAAGAAAAAGGGATTGATTAAAAAATTAAAAATAACAGGGAAAGAGTAAACGTGTTTGAAAATAATTAAATAAATTAATTAAAGAATATAAAAGGACGTGTATGTTTGCTGGATATAATCCTCTGACTAAAATTCAAATTGAAGAGATGAAAGAAAGAAAAGAGAGAGAGAGAGACAGAGAGAAAGAAAATATGATAAATAAAGGAAGATAAAATTTGTTGATAAGAAAAAGAAAATGAGAAAACTTAAACGTAAAAAAAAAAATAATAATATATACGCCTAATTATCGTTGGTATATTTAATATAATAATTAGCACGGCATTGTTGATATCTTTACAATCCAATTGAATATTTAGAATAATCGCACGGCATCGCAAAAGTACCTAGGAATATCTGATATATTCTTCAATATGTGAAAGAAAAAGAAACAGAAAGAGAGAAAGAAGATGAAGATAAAATGAACCCCATATAAAAAAGGACACAGTACTTACAAAAAAAAATAAAATAAAATACATAAAACATATGTGCCCATAATTATGAAAGTGGTCTAAGTCATTGTAAGTCACATTTCTTGTTTCAAGATATTTAATAAATTACATTTAATTTTGTATTTGAATTCCATATAATGTTGAAATTACAACCACTATCTAATGGTCTGATTTTTTACAATATCGTCAAGATTACATTGAATGAATTTAATTTAAAATAATGTGGTGTGAAATATTAGGCTTGTCAAGTATAAAATGAAGCAAAAAGTGCACATAATTGAATTGAGAATTTGCTCCATTTCATATTTGACAACCTAATAACTGGTAAATTAATTTTTTTTTAAATTTTGATTTAGACCACTTTCATAATTATGGGAACATATACACATAAGTATTTATCATGCAGGATGATATAAATAAATACCCATTATTACATGCATAAACAAATTACATATATGCATAAATGCGCGCACATGCTGTCTCATTGTATTTGTATGATAGAAAGAATAATTATTGTCGTGTCAATCGTACCCCCATTAAAAATATTAAAATAACATAATTCATTGAATCGTTAGGTGAGGGTGACATTTTAATCATTAAATTCTATGATAAAAAAATAATAATAATAAAAAAACGTGTTTTACAGCGTAAAATTATATACCGGGTGTCTTCTAAAAGTGCGCATATATTAAATGTGCAAATTAAAATCGCCTTTCCTGTTGCTGCTGCTGCTGCTGCTGCTGCTGCTTTATTTTTCTCCATTTCTTGAATAATTTTGGAATTTGAATTATAGCCCCTACTTTTCGAATATATGTACGATTAATTAATTAATTAATATAAAAATGATCGATGGTAAAGAACGATTAAACTAATTGTAAGAGGAATACGAAAGAATTGATACGATTTTATAGGGGTAATTGTGTTTGAAAGTAATTTATAAATGGTTTTTATTGTATTGTAGATTGTATAATATATATATATTTATATATATAAACAAAAAAAAATTGGAAACGGATTTTATTATTGTGGTCAAAGAACCCGGAATGTTACGATAAATGTTATAAGTCTAACGACAAAAATTCTATTGGAATTTAATCTGGCAAATAAGTTCTTTTCAAAAAAAATATAAAAAAATAGATAAAAAGATGAAAAGTGAAAAAGAGAAAGAGGTAAAAAGAAAGAAATTTTTTTGATTAGTCTTCTTGTTCAACAGACGACGACTGTGATCATTTTAGAAAACGCCCACGTACGAGAAATCGAACCAGCAATCAACTTTGTGATAGTCTACTGTGTACCGATCTGGTCAAATTCGTTGAAATAACCCCATTTTCCCCCTAGATAAGCTGTATAATTAATTAGAAACTTTGTCACGTACACGCAAAAGAAAGAAAGAAAGAAAGATGGAAGGGATTAAAAAGAGAACATAAAAAAAAAACAAAACATAAAAATAAGAAACGTATTTAATACATTTTAATGATGATGATAATGATGATGATGATGATGATGATGATGAATATAATATTGAAATAAATTGTGTTGTCCCCCTGATTTGTATCACGTAGGCACGTTTAATAATAAATCGAAATATTATCTATGTTTTTTTTTTATATATATGTATATTATCGTATGTATTTCCTTGTATTCGAACAACGTTTCATTTTTTTTTTGTTTTTAATATTATTTCTTCATTGTCCAAAACGTATACAAGTGATTTATATTATAACGAGTCTCAGTATAAATTACTTACTAATAGTTATTACTAAATAATCGAGAACAACAAAATCTAGATATTAATAGATTATTTTGATTACCTTTACGATGAATTACGATGATATGATTGATGATTCTGTTTAATAATTTGTTTAGTCTCTAACTGGCTTTTAATAATGGCGTCCAAACTAAACCGCTAAAAATATCTGTCTGACGATAGTTCGCGATCTGTAATCATTGTTTAAACATTTAATTTATCTTATCCTAATTAGAATTACATCATATTTCTTAATAGAATTTAAATATTTTTATCTAAAATAATTTATTATTAATTTATACCTTTTTTTCTAATTATAAATACAAATAATTTTATTATTATTAATATTATATTTAAATTTTTACAACAGACAGTGCATACGAAAATAATTTGGAGCGTAACTTTTAAAATTTTAGTTCACTGTGTTACCTGTAGAGGGCAATGTCAGTAGTTGTATGCGTTTGCATGTAACTATGAAAGTTTGAAAAGAATTCGTATATTGTATTAAAAAGTTTAATTATTTATATATATATGTGTGTGTATATATATTTATGATTATTATTTAAGTTTAACATATAAAAATGTCTTCGTTTACGTTTGGAACGCCTACTATAACCTCGAGTAGTTCAGGTTTTGGATTTGGTACTCAGAGGTATATAATAATTTTTTATAACCTAACTTCTTATATTGATATTATAGTATATTGTGATAAAAATGAATAATATTACAATTGTGCGTGTTTGATGATATTTGCTTAAATAGTACATCTTTTACTTCGACGACACCTGCAACTGGATTGACATTTGGAACTCCTACTCCAGCTACCACCACCAGCAACTTAAATTTTGGTTTTGGAGCAGCACCAATAACTGCTACACCTAATCAACCAGCTGGTACATTCTTAGGAACTGGAACTGCCACGACAACAGCAACATCAAACTTCTTTTCAACTCCTAACACTTCTTCAGCACCTTTGTTTACAGGACGTAATTTTGGAACGCCTGTTCAAAACAATACTTTAAAGGGACCTTTGAATACCACACCTGCTACAGGAGGTTTAATGTTTGGAACTTCTTCTACCAGTACACGTAATATTAATAATAACAAAAGTATATAATAATTAATTAAAAGAGTACTTTAATTAATAATTAATTAATATATTTACAGCATCCTTGTTTGGTTCTGTTAGTAGTGGTGGTTTAGCAGCTACTAAAGTAACAACCACTACGACTGCCACTGCAACTGCGACTAGAGGATTAGGTGGATTAGATGTTTCTGTTAACAACAAAGGTCTTTCTCAAGGTAGCAATAGTCCAACTGCTGCTAAGGAAAATTTATTACCCCATGAACTGTGTCAAACCATAGATAAATTCAAGTAATTTCAAATGTCTCATTTAATCGATTATATTAAATTTCAATTAAGCTTATATTTTAACCTCTTTAATCTTTTTTTTTTTCATTTTAATCAGAGAATTTGTGAAAAAACAAAAAGTTTTATCTTCCGATATAGCAAGAGGTTCTGCAAGGCCATTAAATCGTTGTGCAGAGGATACAGCATCATTAATGGAACTTTTAACAACATTGGCAGGATCTGTTCAACGTGATCGTGCTTTTGCTGATAAGCTGAAACAAGATACGGCAAAGGCATTACAAAATGCAGAAATAACTCAAAGAACAAATGATACGCCGTCTGGATTGCAATATGAAAATAATGCACCACTTCTATTTTTCATGGAATTAGCAGAGAATTTCGAACACGATTTAATGTTATTTAGATCTCAAATTGAAACAACAGAGAAACATATTCAAACAATGATGGCACCTAAAACCTTAACTCCGCAAGGTATAATAATATCTATTAATAATTATTACATAAATAACGTTGATTACAACATGAGGTAAAAAATAATACTATTTTTTGTATAGAATTAACTATGGCCATGAGTAAACTTCATGAGTCTCTAGTCGCTGTTGCTGGAAAATTACAAGGCGTACACTCAAAAGTACAACAACAGAAGGAACAATATTTAAATTTTAGAAAATACGTCTTGAAAGATAACACTAATGTTTTTGACGATATTAAAACAAGCGATAAATCATTGGGGAATTCTATAGGAAGAATTACCAGTGGGCCAACACCTTTTGGTCCAGGTAGAATACTATTACTATAATAATAATAATAATAATAATAACAACAACAACAATAATAATAATAATAGTAATAATAATAATAATAATAATAATAAATATATCGTATTAGATATATTTTTTTAACAACTTTGTTTGAACAGGCAACAGAAGTTTCATTTCTTCAACAACGTTGAATTCGACTCAAGCCGCCGGTTTAGATGCACGAAATTCTTTAGGTAACTAAATAAATAACAATTTAAAGTAAATTGCAATACTAATTTAATTTCACGCTAAAGACAAAGTCTCCCTAAAACAACGTGCGTTGTTCTCGTTGTTACAAATTTCCCATAAACATGTCCTACCTTCAGGTCTTGCGTGGATCTAGTGTAAGGTAGAAATCACTAACATTTAACGTCCGTATTAAGTACTGTAGAAGTAATGTATATAAAAGACATAAAGCTCTATGATTTGTCTTATTTATATATAATATACAGAGTGTCTGAAGCTTTTTTGACAAAAAAATGACAGCGTATTCTATGTACGAAAATAAAGATAAATTTTTCTTATTTTTGTACATGGAATGCACAGAATATATTTGACTGAAAGAATCTCAGATACCTTTTATGTATATTTATATAGATCATTTTCTGTTGTTTATACATTATATTATTATTTTATGATTTGATTTTAATTTTGCGTTTGCAGGGGAAATGTAGAGGCTGTATTTTAGTTATTGAGGTATTGAATTTTACTTTCTTTTTTGTGTTATGAACTTATGGGAAATATAATGGAAGCTTTCCTGTTTAATATTTTGGGAGCAAACTTGTGTTTATCGGATATAAAATGTTATTAGATATATTATATATTAATTATGGGTAAAACAAACAAAAAATACAGAAAAATAAAAAAATTTTGTCTTTTGCTTTTTAAGGAATGGCTGTGTATTTTATGTATGCTTTAATTGCTCCTGCTTTATCTCATCAAAAATATTATAATATATTTGCATATATTTAAGAAGTGCTGGGTAAAATTTGAATGTAAAGAAAAAAAAAGACAATATTTTTGTGCTAGTATTCATTTCAGCTAGCAGAATACTTTAACAAACGTAAGTGCAACTATGGGTAAGATGTAGTTCTATGTGATTCAGGAATTATTTAAATCTAAAGAATATGAAATTTCAAGTTACATTAGCATACTTAAGCTGATTATTTTTATTATAATGTATTATCGATATATATGTATGTTATGGTCAATGTATATGCTTAGGCAATTTATACAATGCCTGCAATAATACATTAACCGTAACATATATATATTTATATAGATTAAAGCTGCTGATAATGTGTAACTATTGTAAATCGTGATTCTATGAATTCATGGAAAACATCAAACAGCTTCAGCTAATGTACGTACATTTAAGTTTACCATGATATTTTTAACGAATTTATTTTGATCAATAAATATGTTGTTGCAGTTTGGGGAAATACAACACCAGTCTCTTCTGCTATAAACACAACTGTAGATACATCCATCAAGCCACCAACAACTAGCTTGAACTTCAATGCGCCAACAAATCTTACTGCACCTTTATCAACTGTCGAATCTAATGCTAATTTCCAACTACAGAAACCACCAATTGGAAATAAAAGAGGGAAACATTAATTTTTGCATTTCTCTTTTTGTTTTGTTTTTTTTGTTTATTATTTTTCATAATTCTTCATTATTCGTAAAAATATTAAGTATAAGATTAAATTGCGTACAATTTGTTTGTTTTCGTTTTGTTTTCATTTACTCGTAATATCAAGTTTCATATATAACTACTATCGTCTCCGTTTAATTTAATTATTACAAAGTAGAGAGATTAGAAAATCTAAAAAGTAATATACATGTCCATGAACCATCACCTATAACGCTTTCATATATGCTTTTATATATAAAATAATTGAATTAGATAATTTTTTTTATTAGATATAAATTTTCATTATATTTACATTAAAATCGTTTTATCTGTTATGTGTTTTATGTATACGAACCTGTATTGTTGTTTCGTTTCAAAAAATCATATTTTCCTGAAAATGAAAATATTATTTTAATAACTTTCAATACTTTTAAAATGTCACTGCTTTTAATTATTAATTGATTTAGACGTAATATAATTTATATTCTTAAATCATATTATTCGAATAGATAATTACATTTATTTATTAATTTAAAATTTTTTTTTAATATTAAATAATTCTATTTTATCCCGTATTTTTTAATAACAAATATTGAATTTACCATTTATAGAGCACCAACTTGTAAAATTGGAATAAGTAATTTAAAAGCGTCTTGAATGTACGAGCTTGCATTTTCAGCCTGAAGAATAAAAAAAAAAAGAAATTAAATATTAGCAATAATGATATAATTATAAATAATTTATAAGATTTATAATATATATATATATATACTTACTTCGAAAAAAATCGTTGTTATATTAGCATTGATACTGTCTGAATTATTAGACATTTTAATAAACTCGTTTAATACATTACAAAAGTTTGTAGCTAGTGAACTAATCTCTTCAGTTAAGATATATGTTAGACCAACGAGTGCTTCAGCTTCACTCGCTGTACTACGTCTTTCTTTAATTAAAAGTAACTCTGCAGTTTTATGAAACCTCTCCACGCTGACTGCGGTAAACTTTGCTATCGTAGAAATAGCATATTGAAAAATTTCTAGATTGGTGTGAGACATAGGTGTAGCAAGATAAGAGCTAGATTTAGCTTCGTTCAAAACCTACAAAAAGTATTCTTATTAAATAAGAAGTAACGATGAATAAATATTATAATAAAATTTCCTTACATCGTCGAGTTGTTCGTATGTTATGGTAAGTTCTAAATTTTGGCAAGCATCAGCTAAACGACTTTTCAGATCTTTCGCGTTTCCTGGTTTATTTTCTTCATCGTCCAAATCGCAAAGCTCTTTAACTTGTTCTAATGTTTCTTGCAGGTATACCAATTCCTCTGTGTCAAGGTTAACCAGATGTGATTGAATTTTAATGTTACATTGTTTTGACAACATTTCTAATGCTTCTAGATGAACCAATCCTTGATAATCGTCAAACAAAGATTCGAAATGAACCTTCCTCGCTAATTGTTTCTCTTCTATAGTTTTCTCTTCAGATTCTGCTTTTTCTTTAACTTCTCTAAGTATTTGAGATAAATTAGGTTTATTTCCTTCGGTCATGAAAAATGCTTTCTTCTTTTTTAAACCAGGATCACCTTCTTGTAAAACTTCCATGGTTTTTTTACCAATAGCTTCTAAAGTGTCCAAACCACCAGTCATTACTTTACTACCAGTTGATTCGACTAGTTTTGTAATGGATGATACTCCGTATAAAAAACTACTCAAACCAAAAGTTCCTTGTGATAGATTAGATAGGCTTTCTTTAAAGTCTTTTTCTGTAAACACAAATATCTATTAGACAATTATTAGTTTATAGTAAAACATATATATTAATGGATAAAAATAATAATTTATTATACCAGGAGTTTCAGCTTCTTCTTTTTCATCTTTCTCTTTTTCTTTTTCTGTTTCTTTTTGAGTATCTTCTATCATATGTGATTCAGTAACATCTGATATGTTTATTGTCTCTTCCAAAAGCGACAATCCTTGACTAACATGATTTGTTAAAGTAGAAACTCCAACAGAAGCAGTGTTTATTAATGAACTTACACCCCAATTACCCCAATTGGACCACAAAGAATTATCAGAATCTTTATCGTTTATTGACAATCTATCTAATACTGGTTGAATTTTCTCTTCAGTCAAATCTTCTTCTAATTCAATGTCATTACCAAGTTTTTCCCATCCTTGCGGTTTAAATATCTCTTTAAATTTTTTATCAGATTTCAGTTCCTCAGGCATTTCAACTTCTGGAACATCTGCGTCCAAAGATTTACTAGAAACTATGTCCATTGCTTTAACAGATTCTTTAGAAATTACATCCTTCGAGGGTATACTTTCTTTAACATTTTCAGTCGTTTTAAGAATAACTTCAGGTTCCTTTTCAATTCTAGCTCCTAACTTTCGAGCACCAAGTTTTTTAGGACCATCAGTTGTTGTTCTTCGTGATCTTGACAATGTTTCTCCTTTTGGATTAGTCGTCGTTGTACTCTTAGAAGTAGCTTCCATAGGATTATCTTTAACCATAGCTGAAGTTTCAGATAAATTATCCTCGACAAGTAGAGTTTTTGTTATTGTATCAGAACTAGAAGAAGCATTGTTATCTTCCATTTTTTCAATAGATACTTTAGTTTCCTTATTGTCAGACTTAGTAGTTGTATCTTTTAAAACAACTTTATCCTCATCGGATGAAATTTCTCTTCTATATGAACGATATCTTGGTTTATCGCATATTACCATACTTCTCCTAGGTAATCGTGAAATGCATTCGGTGCCATCGTCTGAATCAGAATCAACAACCGATTGTATAGTGGACCATCTCATACCATCACAGTTACTCTTGGAAGTTCCGCCTTGTGCCAATTCTTCATCAGCGCTTTCAAAATCGTCACTCTCTGACGTTGCCATATTAAATTATCATTAAGATTATATTATCTAGAATTTTTTTTATTGATCTATTGCACTTTCTCTTTTTTATTTGATTTGCCATTCAGTAGTGTGTTATATGTCATATACTTGTTATCATACGTCACAACGAATACACATAGTTAACATATGTATATGAAAAAACACTGCTATTCAAAATAGTTTTAATTTATTCACGTGGACAAATGAAAATGACGGTTAATATATATATGTAGCATTATTAAATGTTAAAATAAATGCCTTCGTGGCAGTACCAGTTTTATTAAATCTTCAAACTGCGCATGCGAGAAAACATTAATTTAAATTGACTCAAATGAAAAACTAGTCCCTTTAAACTAACCTCAATTCATCCTCTATATATTATATTATATCATCTTACTTATCATACTTTGGTATATCAATTAACATATCTTTTAACTAAATAATATACAAATTGTAAAACTATTATTGTTTGAATTTTATTCGAAATCCGTACGATTAAAATATTTCATTTTATAAAGTTATGTTAAAGCTCGCCTTTAATCAGCCAATCAACGATGTCTTCTTCGCGTATTGATACTAGTTACTCTACATTTTCGAACTATTTTTGTACTTGAAAGAAAAAAATTTATCGTCGTTAATTTTTGTTTCGTGTTTTAATTATCGTTGTTAATAACAATAAGGAAAAGATATTACATACGTTAATATGTTTTTTTTTTTCTTTTTTAGTAATTCTCCTCGATAAAATGGTTTTATAGAAAAGTTTTATTCAACTGGTTGAAAGTGTATCGTTCTGCGCATGCGTTCCTGTCATTTTTCGTTTCAGTTTCGCGCTATTTCAATTATTATTTTGTGTTTGTAATATTATGTGTTTTGTGGCGTGTAACAGTTCTAGATTTTTGCAGTTTATTGTTAACAACATTACAGGTTTGTTAAATCTTTCTTTCTTGTTTTTTTTTTCTTATAATTCCTGTGTATTGGTAAAATTATTTTAAATTATATTCTTTATTTCGGTATTCAGTATTTCTATCTTCTCTATTTATATTATATAATTTTCATTTTCTAATTATTTTATTATATTTTATTTATTATCGGTTATTGATATTCCCTTTCTATAATAAAACAATCAGTTCTAATTGTAAATATATTTATTTTCATTTATTAGGTTGTCAAGTATAAAACGGAGCTAATTTCAATTTAATTATGTGCATTTTTTGCTCCATTTCATACTTGACAATCTAATATTATCAAAGAAAATGTGTTTTACGTAATTAAATCACGTTAATGATTCATAGAAAAAGTTTAATAATTATTACTGAGTTATTGATTCTTTAACAAAATTTTATTTTTTTTATTTTATTGACAATAATTCTTATTCGTTTATTGTT
>JACGTP010000081.1:75021-113824 GCA_023678845.1 Mischocyttarus mexicanus
CCGGTCATAAATGACCAACATGGTAGTCGAAGTGTTAACATTTAATTATTTATTTGATTAGAATTAAATAAATAATTAATCGATAGATATGCATGAAATATATCCGAGTTAAATATTTCATTTAATTTTCCTCAATAAATCGAATTATTGGGTTGTTCGGAAAGTCATTTTGTTTTTTTTTCTGGTTTTGAAATTAAACCAAAACGTTTCTCGTGGTAATGAACGATCGAGTTCGATAAATTAAACCTCTTAGCAATCTCACGAATTGTTATTCGGCGGTTTGCATCTATCAATGCCTTTATTTCGTCTTCATCAGTTTCAACGAGTCTTCCAGAACGTGGTGCATCTTTAACATCGAAATTACCGGAACGAAATTTAGCAAAAGAATTTTGGCATTGTCATTATTCGGTCAATACATCTTCTTCATACACATCACATAATTTTCGCTATCCTTAAACTGCAATTTTACCTTTTTGATAGTAAAAGAGTAAACCATACCGAAAATGCTGCTTTCGATTGCTCATCTTTGATAGGACACCAAACAAAAACTATTGCAAAGAATCAAACAAAATTATTCACAAACAAGCCTGACTGTATCAATCTGTCAAAATATATAATGATTATGCGATTTAAGTGTGAAGTTGATTGTAAAAAAAATACAATTAGGTCCACTGGTTGGGGGGAAAGAAAAAAAACGAAATTACTTTTTGAACGACCCAATACGATTAACGTTAAGAGTTAATTGAAATTAGTTGAATATTTTCTTGGAAAACAATTTGTGATTATTCTGAATTATTTAGAGAATTATTTCTAGAAGAATTAACAATTCTTTCTTTTCGGTTAGAAATTTATTACAACATTTTATTACTCAGCTTAGGTGAATTCAATAAAGTTAGAGAAAATAAGTACGGAAAAGGAGCTATAGTGATTTGCGAAGGAACAAGGAGGAGGTGAAAAGCTTTATGCCGGAAGACGATTATCTTTCTTCCGGGGACCGGAAGTTAGAGTCTTCTGTCATCTCCAAGGACAGAAGAAGCTCTGGTACACCCATCACGTTTACTCCTATTATTTGCTCTTACTTCTATCTAAATCGGGTATTAAATGCTAACAATTTTATCTTCTTTTATATTTTACAGTTTCCTTTATTTGATTTTTTTCTTCTTTTTTTTCTTTGTATTCATATATTTCATTTAGTTTATTAATAATTTAGAAGGTAAGTAAAAGTTTGATAGTCGTGGAGTTAGGTCAATAAGTAATAGTACTTTTTTTATTTGACAAGCTTTTCTTTCTTCTCCAATATTTCATATTTGAATAAATAACACTCTTTGGAATAAATTGTTATTTATTTAAAAAAGTTGTAACATGTATATGTATATGTGTGTATGTGTGTGTGTATTTTATATTTATACAAATAAAAACTTTACACGCATTCACACACACAATGAAATATTTGGTTTACTTTGAAATATTGTAAAAAAAAAAATATTCTACATAGAAATAAATAAAAAAATCCCAAAAAATGTTGAATATTGCAAATACCATGCTTAATCGATCAAATCAAACAATTCTATTTCAGATTATTAATGTATTAACAATCAATTCATCGGATTTTATTGTTCATTTATTTTCTTTCAGTTTTTGACAAATTTGCGAATGTTGAAATAAAGAAAAAAAAAAAACAAACAAAACCAAACTCAGCTTGATGTTTGGATATACGAATCGATTTTTATTGTTGTTTGGGTAAAACGGTTTTTTAAATTACCTTCATATTTCTACGTATCGAATAATAGAGTTTGGTAGGATTCACTAGCTAAAACATTTTGTCCCTTTTGTTGGCATTGAAGTTCTCGAAAGCCAGCGAATGGATGAAATTATTTAGCTCGACGTATACAGAATCGATCGATCACCGCACCCCTGTTTAAAGATCGAGGGTAATGTAAAGGGAATAGGTTATCGAAGGAAAAACGACTAGAAACAATAATCTTTCGTACTTGTATATTACATGCAAGTAATACATGAATATATACAGGAAAATTTATTACCAAAATTGTGTAAATCCACTTTTCCAAACAAAATATCACTTAATTTACACTTAATTTCATATGAATTTTTTTTATTTATAACTAGTTACTATTTATTATTTTATAAAAATGACAATATGTTTAGTTCAATTTAAATAGACCGATAAAAAAAATTTCATTAAGATTAATTAAGAAATTAGTGCAATGTTTAATTTAAATTGTTTAAGGGGTTATAGGCAATTGCAAGGGCCAAAAAAGGCATTCTTTCAATAATTTTTTATAGAAAGGGATTTTATTTTACAAATAAAAGTAATAGTTAGTCAGATAGTGTCTACTTTGAAGTTACTAATGACACTTAGATCGTGTCAAAATATTGATTTATATTCCTCCTATAAACGATCTCCCGAAGATCCTCCACAAAAAAGGCGTTTGGTAGTGATCATGATATCTCTGGTTTAAATCATTTTCAAATCAAATATAGGTCAGATTCTTTTAGTGGATCGATGAATCTTGGGATTGACACTAAAGAATAGTTAAAATTTAAATTTTTGTATAAAATGGCGAGTGTGTAAACAAAAATTTGAATTTTCGACCAAAATTTTGCGCGAAAAATTGTTTAAAAAAATAGAAATTAATTATTATATTTATTAAATCGTCCCATAAGTTCCTTCCTTCCTTCTTAATTAACTTTTTGTACTTAATATTTAATATTTGATATTATTTTATTTACTAATATATGATTTTATTCCTATTACCTTTTTCACGACACTATGGTATTTAATATTAGTAAAATAATATAAAATATTAAATATTAAATACAAAAAGTTAATTAAGAAAAAGAAAGAAACTTATAGGACAACTTAATATTTATTGATTTATTTATTTATTAGGAGTATAAATTAATTCGGTCCGAGTTTTTTGTATGAAGAATAAATTATTTTTGGATGAAAATCATTCCTATGGATTTCAATCGTACGAAAACTGTTGCTCGTGTAACTCCCAATGATTCTGCAAACTCTTCCTGCGTTGTTTGACTTGAATCTTTATCGAGTAATGCGATCCTCCAATTCTTTGTCTTCGAATATTTTTGGCTATCCAGAACGAGGCTTGTCTTCAACACTGAAACCACCATTCTTGAAACGTCGAAACTATTCCCTACATGATTTATCAATTGGAACATTGTCACCATAAACTTCTACCAGTATTCGATGCACTTCAGCATTCGCGCTTTTCTTCCAATTAAAACAGAAAACTAAAACCTCTCGCGAATGTTGCTTAGTTAACGCAAAAGTTGACATATTCAACATAGAGTAAAAAACAGGGGTTTTGCGTGAAACTCAAAGCAATATGTACTGAATATTATTGACAGATGTCTAATCTCTCTGAAACCACTGGAATCAGCTGTAGCTATGATTCATTCATAACAATCAGAGTTATCTTTTGGAAATCGGACCGAACTAATTTATACTCCCAATATTTATTTATTTATTCATTGATTTGACAATTATAATAAAAGGTCAGAATATAGTACAGAATAATATTATACCACACATTGAAGATAATTTTTTATAGAAGAAATTGATTGAAAGAATATATCTAAATGATGAATGATATAAATTTCCATTTTGAAATATTCTATTTGGACAGTTTTTGAAACCATATGGTATACGATGATATCGTTTATATTCAATTAAAAATTATTAATAACACTTTTGATTAAAAACTAACTCATGTACTCTTACATTATTTTCAATTTCATAAAGAGTTCCTATTATTTTGTATAAAAAAGAAGCATCAAATTAATGGTATGGTTATCTATTTTTTCCTGTATTTTTTGTTCTCTCTCATTGTTGTTTGATTTTCGTTGTTAATCGTGTAACGTAATCTTCTTTGTTGAAACGAAGCCATTATATTATTTTATATTATTGTTTTTTTTTTTCTATGTGTGTATTTCCTACGTACATGTATGTGTGTATATACAGAACAGACATTATTTATCGCATTGCGATTAAACAAATTCTTTCGAAGAAATACCAGGTAGTTTATTTTCATGGAATAAATGTGCATAGAATGCAGTTTTTATTTCTCTTCCTCATACCACAATTTTCTTTTTTTTTTTGTTAATCATATTTTATTTTATTTTATTCTATTTTATTTCTGGCGATAACATTTGCAATTATCTGTTATTTAAACGTTATTTTTCAAATGAAATACAATCGACACCTGTGAATTTTTATTTTGTTAAAAGAAAAACGTTTAATGCACCAATACGTGTATGGGGTATTTGTTTATATAAACTAACACATATACATGAATGTTTTCATTTATATATATATTCGTATATTTTTAATTAACAATGCGTAATTGCTCATTCTCGTGAATACTTTTGCGTACATTTCTATTCGGTTTTGTGAAAACGTATGAACTTTTTTTTATTAAAAAAAAAAAGAAAAAAAAAGGGGAAATAGAAAGAAAGAATAAGAAAATAGAGGAGGGGTTAAAAATAAAAAAATAAAAAAAAAGGAAGAAGAAAGGATTATGAATACCAACCGAAGCCTATTTTTCGAATTCAATAGAGCTAATAGAAAAACCTATATAGGTGTGCATACATATGTATATATAGGTATATGTATAGGTGAGTTAGATGGATCGATTCATTCATGACGAATTCTTCATCCCTTCTCTTTATCTCTCTCTCTCTCTTTTTCTCTCTCTCTCTCACTCACACACACTCTCTTTCATCGTGAATAGAACCATCGAATTCATGTTGAGAATAATAGCCAGATTTCAACGAATGTCCAAAGATTTACTCTTAATCAAATTGTTATTGAAATGAAACGAAACGAAACAGATATGAAAAAAAAAATATAATTAAAAGTATTTTTTGTCTAAAAAAAATAAAAGATCCTTTTACAGGTTTTCGGATACCTTTCCTTTGTTTTATTCGTTATGAAGAATTACTCGAAAAAAAGCTCATCACGAATACTTGACGAGTTGTCTACATCGTTGAGAAGGGTTGATTTATCGACTGTAGGTAAACGCTTTAAAGTTTTAGGATTGATTCAAAAAGGAAGAAAATTGGGTCCTATATGAATTAAAATTGAGGGACATGAAATTTTTAAATAACACACACATATACAATTGGGTATATACGATTTGTTGGTGTGTGTTACATTTCAAGACGTTTCTTCGTGAACCCGAAACGCAGGAGATAAAAAGACATTCTCGAACCTACTTCCACTCCTGTCGTTCTTCGAGAAGCCAAGAATTATCAAACAGATGAGCTGACTGGTCAGCATCGGACTTTTACGTGAATCAACGAGACCATAGGCGTGTGACCGTTGAGACTAAGCAAATAGAAAAAGATGAAGAGCACTTCTGAGAACTGATGCGTATTACGGAGAATTAACTAAACTGGGAGGGAAACCTGGAGGAGTTTATAAAAGGAGAGGTGTCAAGCTGCAAGTACAGAAGAACATATTCAGTCATTCAGTTATACATTCTGAACTTAACATAGATTTTTCTTTGATCAATCCTGTATTAGCATATAAATCTGTAAACCTGTTTAATCAACAAATCTGTATCCAGTGTTAATGCTAAGTCCGTATTAAGTATATTTTACATAAATATATAAGATGTTTATTTTAACAAGATTGCGTACAATTTGGTGATACGTTAAGTTCAGTCATCAAGCTAATCATAGAATCACTTACAATAAACTAAATGGTTAAACGAATTTAAGAGGGAACATTCTGGTGAGATTAATTTGAACCCCGTGACAGAATCATCGTTCAGGGTCCAAGCTGTCTGTTCATTCGTCAATCCCGTCACAATTTTTAGGTCATTCCCTGGTAAAGGTTTAACAGCCTGACCAAAATAGACCACACTTTAAAACACGTCACAGGACGTAACAGTGTGTATATGTGTATGCACGTGCATTAGTATGTTGCTGACGCGACCCCATAAGAATTTTCCCCCTACCATAAATGGTCTAACGCAGCTAAAGAAGTTTTCACTTCAAAAATGTAATTTTTGTTGTTGTATTTGTTGCAGTGGTAGATTGTATGGTAAGCGAATGGGGCGAGTGGTCAGCATGCAATACTGGATGTGGCAGTGGAACACAAAAACGTAGTCGCAGTGTACGAATTCCAGAGAAAAATGGTGGAAAGCATTGTCCTAGACTGGATCAAATCAGGAACTGTCGAAGCTTTCAATCTTGTCACTCTGGAATTCTTCGTCCTTTGCTTCACGACAGGAGTGAGTGATCACGCAACAGACTGGTGAACACCATGAAAAATAAAAAAAAAAAAAAGAATAAAAAGAAAATAAAAAGAACTTCCTTGCTTTAGTTTTGTCCTTGCTTATTCGCTTTTTGTCTCGCGCTTCTGCTCATTCGTCTTTCATTTTTTTCTCGAATACTTCTTTCATTTATTTCGAATTTGTCTTCTAACTTCATGTTTTTTTTTTTTCTTAATTTTTTCTTTCTCTCAATCGAACTGTAGCTTATTTTCTTTTAGAAATTTCTTCTTTTCCGTGTTTCATTTTTAATTTCGGTTACGTTTGAGAATCATCGTACTTTTTAGGAAACGATCGAAGATATCCGATTGTTATTTCGTAGGTGTGACGCTACTTTCCTTCTTACCTGCTGGATACAACGGTACCGAAGTTGACGTTGGAAATGAAATACCTAAAATGAGGTAAGAAATATAAAACTAAATGACGAGGAAGAAAAATTATGCCATTTAGCTTACAATTAATTCTTAGAGTATGGAGTGGGGGACTTTAGGTCCTTTCCCATAATAAATAAATGATAACTTATACCATAAGGGTGGATAATAAATTAATTTATTAGGAAAAATAATTTCTAACAAATTTCAAGATTTTTTTTATTTAATTTTCAATTGCTATTATTTTTAATTATTATATATGTAATATTATTATTATTATTATTATTATTATTATTATTATTATTATTATTATTATTATTATATAATAATATTTAGATCAAGAAATAAATTAAAAAAAAAAAAAAGAAACGTAAAACGCTGATTGTAATTTTGTTTGCAAGATATACGATTTTTGCCTCGCACTTGTTTGCCCTTATGCCCTTATGCCCTTATTTATACAGCTACTTCCCCCTTTTCTTTCCTTCCTTCATTCACGCGTTTGTTTATTCTCTTATTCACTTACATTTTGATTATTAATGTATCATTTAAACGAGACATGCATTATTCTCTTACGAGAATCAAAATCTCCTTATTATGCTAATGAAAATGTTACGAAGATATTTTACTTTTGAACAAATGAATCTCTGCTAAATGAATAAAATCTTCGTACATTGGAAATAACAATATTTTCATTACAAAATTATTTTAGTTATTAAAATTTTCGTAGGATTAAAATTTTGCGAAACGTCCGACATAGGATATTGCATTGAAAAAAAACAAAAAAAAAAAAAATTCACGTTAATAAAATATAATTCATTTTCAACGATTTTAATTGACTCGCGTCGTTCGCGTATTTCGAAAATAATTTTCTTCTTTTTTTTCTTTTTTACATTGAAATCGTTCTCAATAATATTTCCGTTCAACTTTAAATACGTTTTTTATGCAAAACGTCAATCGTAAACGTAAAAATTCTGTTTTAAGTTACGCGTCATGCAATATTTTTCACGTTTGGCAAATCTCTCTTGACGGGATGACGGGTTTTTCTATTTTGGTTTGTTGGTTTGTTGGTTTGGTTTGGCTTTTTTTTTTGTTCATTTTATTTCATATACGATTAATTTAATACGACATCATTTTGAGGATTTTTTTATATTTTACAACGATCGTTAGTAATGNGAACATTTTCCATGAAAAATCCCGCAAATAGATTTTTGCTGGTACGAACAAAACGTTTATCTTTATCGATAGATTATCAATTCTACATATATAAGCCATATAAAAATGACTACATATAAAAATGACCTAAGTATTAGGTGTTGGAATTAATTCGTAGCATTTGATGAGAGATGACGTGGTTATTAAAGTATTTTGTTTTTACCTCCAGAAACGAATTTATCGTAAATCAGCTGTTATTAGGTGTTTTTTTTACAATACATCTTATTTTTCAAAACGGCCAGAATGGAGCAAAAGGCAGGATAAAGTTATTTTACTGCACGACAATGCTCGACTTCACGTGGCGAAACGCAAGTGAAAACATACTTGGAAACATTGAAATGGGAAGTCTTAACCCACTCGTTGTATTTTCTGGATATTGCTCCTTCGGATTACCACCTGTTTCGATCAATGGATCATAGTTTATCAGAGGAAAAATTAACATCTTATGAGGATTGCCAAATTGGCATTTTTTTCGACGGGGTATACGACAGTTACCTGAAAAATGGGAAAAAGTAGTGGCAAGGGATGGGCAGTATTTTCAATAATGTAATTTATTTACTTTCATTTCAAATAAATCGTTATTTTGTATAAAAAACGCTACGAATTAATTCCAACGCCTAATACATTTATACTTAAATTGAGATATTGAAGGGCATGCATTTCAATGTAATTAAAAATATACGCACATGATACTAATGAATCATATTGCTTAAGTGTATCTAAAGTAGTTTAATTTATAGTTCCTATTACAATATTGACAATTATTAATTGAATAATAAACGTTTTATTATCAAGAATAGACTAAGGCAACTTTCAAAATTAATAACCAGACTCCTTGTAAAATATGAAGGAATCCAAGTCCATTCAACATAATTTAAGATGTTTCAAATTGAAATAATATGCGTTTTCTTACCAAGAATGGAGTTAGGTAACTTACAAAATTAATTTATTTTTTTTAATTTTTTTTTTTTAAATAAAAAAGTTATTAATTAAATCACTTTTATTTTATTCGTTATATTTCCTATTTTGACGTTTGGTAAAACAATTTAAATAATATCACGTAAGCATAACAATGAATATGATGGTAATAAATATAAATGGTTGTGTCTCGAGTGGCAATTTATTTTCAAAATATGTTAATAAATATACACGAGTAACCAATGTATAGATACATACACACACATAAACTTATAAAAATAATTATTTTTCGAGTGTAGGTAACTAGGAAAATAGCGAATAGAAAAATAATAAAAATTGATTGTTCTGAAAGGAAAAGAGTGTGTGAGAGAGAGAGAGAGAGTGAAATTAATAAAAACATTGCAAGAGAGAATGAGAAAAATGTTTATACAAGCCCGACATTGATATATACACTCACACCTACACACACATAAACATGAAGTATATAAATTCGTTGTTGATCGAGTCGTATACACGTCATCGAAATACTTTTTCAAAATCGTGTGATTGGCGTCTATCGAGATAAATTCACCTTTTAAAATAGTTAAAAAGATCTTTCGTTGACATATGTGGGTCACACATACACAAACACACACACACATGAACCCATTCTTTATGGAAGACAGTTCTTGCACGTTTTTGTCTCTCATTTTAAACTTTATTTTTATTTTTTTATTGAAGATGTAGCAAACTCAATACAAATATTATTTATTTTATTATTTTGAAAATTATTTTTAACCCAACACTCATACTTTCCGATCAGTTACAATGTAATCGAGATTTACATTGTAAGATTATTTTCTTTTTAAAGTTAATGAATTTTTATAAAAGATCTTGTTTTTACTCGTCAACTTACAATCAAATACGATTCAAAGGTTGTAATCGAATATTTCTTATCTTTCAGACATAGGTGTGTTGCATTCACTATCGTGCGTGCTTCCAGAGCTTGCAAACGGATATCTTCTTCCTTGGTCGAAGGTAAGGATACATTTTATAGACCGGTGTACAATATGTTCCCAGGTTGTATAATACAAATAGAAAATATAATACAAATAAAATCGTATTACGATCTCTGATATTTTTCAACGATATCAAAAGTATAATCAATTAGATAAAATATAGTAAAGCGTGATTAGGTAAACGATTTTTTAAAAAAATCAAACAATTAAAGGATCGGTACGCTGAATTTGTTAACATTTTGACTACCAAGCCGAATTCACGTGTTTCACTCAGAATGCCACGACAGTATTTTAGAATGCAAGATTTCATAGAAATTAATCTTTTATTTCGTCGGTGTTCCAATAAAAATTATTCATTGTTTAATGATGCAGTTTTTATTTCAAAGTATATTCTAATTACCGGTAATGTTTTAAATGCACCAACAGTAAATGTTTATTCAACTTTTACAATTGAAGTAGTTCAATTCAATGACAACCATGGGCATCACAGGATTAACTGTGGCCGGTCATAAATGACCAACATGGTAGTCGAAGTGTTAATATTTAATTATTTATTTGATTAGAATTAAATAATTAATTAATCGATAGATATGCATGAAATATATCCGAGTTAAATATTTCATTTATTTTTCCTCAATAAATCGAATTATTGGGTTGTTCGTAAAGTCATTTTGTTTTT
Organism: Mischocyttarus mexicanus; assembly: GCA_023678845.1. Classification (NCBI taxonomy): domain Eukaryota; kingdom Metazoa; phylum Arthropoda; class Insecta; order Hymenoptera; family Vespidae; genus Mischocyttarus; species Mischocyttarus mexicanus. The sequence continues at coordinate 85,517 of JACGTP010000081.1, forward strand.
TGTCTGGTTTTGAAATTAAACCAAAACGTTTCTCGTGGTAATGAACGATCGAGTTCGATAAATTAAACCTCTCAGCAATCTCACGAATTGTTATTCGGCGATTTGCATCTATCAATGCCTTTATTTCGTCTTCATCAGTTTCAACGAGTCTTTCAGAACGTAGTGCATCTTCCACTTCGAAATTACCGAAACGAAATTTAGCAAAGGAATTTTGGCATTGTCATTATTCAGTCAATACATCTTCTCCATACACAACACATAATTTTCGTCTTCCTTAAACTGCAATTTTACCTTTTCGATAGTAAAAGAGTAAACCGTACCGAAAATGATGCTTTCGATTGCTCATCTTTGATAGGACACCAAACAAAAACTATTGCATAGAATCAAACAAAATTATTAACAAACAAGCCTAACTGTATCAATCTGTCAAAATATATAATGATTATGCGATATAAGTGTAAAGTTAGTTGTAAAAAAAATACAATTAAGTCCACTGGTTGGGGGGAAAGAAAGAAACCAAATTACTTTTTGAACAACCTAATATTAACTCTTCCTTTTCTTATTTCGTATAATATTTTTTTTGTTCTTCCAGGTACGAGAATATGCGTGGAAAGACAGGAAGATGATGAGGAAGATAAGGAATGGGAAGAGGGAAAAGAAAATGATGGAATTAGTAGTAATAGAATTACTAGTAGCAGTAGTAGTAGTAGTAGTATTAGTGGTAGTAGTAGTAGTAGTAGTAGTAGTATTAAAAATGGTAGAAGAGGAAAGTTGCTCGTGGGTATTGGCAGATGGAAACTATCGACGTCCATCGAGGCCGGAAGTGCCGTTAGAGCTGCGATGAATTCAAGCTGCCATGGGAAATGGATAGGCGATTCAAGACTCCTCATCGATTGCTACGATCCAACTTGTGGTGATACTACTACTACTACTACTAATACTGCTACACGTTTACGCGTCGATAGACGTCTACGTAGAAGCTTGCAAGCTCAGGATAATAATCTAATTAACAAGAAGGACGATGATAAGGACCATTACAACGACGATGACAAGAATTTTCCTAGAACCAAAACCACCGTTAAAGAAAGGTGCAGAAGTAGGAGGAGAAGAGCTAGACGACGAAAGAGGAGCAAAAGAAGAAGAAGAAGACATGATCTTATTGTCAAATCCTAATCACGATTATAATTATGATATCATTTCATTCTATTTTACAATTACAACTATGATGGTTTCTTTCTATGTATTTTTAGATCATTTTTTTTCATCTTTCTTCGATGTTCACAGAAATGATTATTTCAATCTTATTTTTTATTTTTTTTTTCATTATTTCTAACCCATATAGTGTTTTTTTAAAACCTAATCGTAGCTTTTAGTTGCAAAAATTTGTTCTTGCATTTTTGGGATACTTTTTTGTTACTTTTGGTTTTCTTGAATAAATGTTTACGATAAGAAACAGTGGATATAGGAGATAATGTATAAAAATATATTATTTCTTTGTCGATAAGAAAAAATTTATGAAGAAAATAAGTACATATATATATATAAATAAATAAATAAATGAATAAACAATTGAATGTACGAAACTGTGAAAAACATAGAGGGAATTTTATGAAGTATTAATCACATTTATACCCTTCTTTCTTTTTTTTCTATTATCGTATCTCCTTAATTTAATCCTCTGTAATTAAGTTCCTATTAAAACAAAAAATAAACATTTTTAATCGTTATACTATATTAAGTAATTTAAAAAAAGAAAAATATGTAATTGAAATAAAGTTTAATATAATTATGCAAATAATAATAATTAAACATTAGATTTACCGAGTTAGACAATTTGACTCATTTCAAATTTGATTACTACATATATAAATACATAAAATATAAATATTAGTTTTTAAAAACATGTATTGGTTTTTAGTAACTCAACATATATTTGTCCGGTGATTTTTTGCACTGCAGAAAAAAGAAATCAGTTTTTTATTGGAATTATTTCTTTTGGTATACGAGGTGTGATTAAAAAGTAAGATGACTTGGTTGAATTTCGCAGGATACTTACAGTCGATTTTCGTTTTATTTGTTTTCTTATGTTAGTAGACTCGTCTCGAATATATGTTCACAGTTTCAGTTGTATAGCATTTTTTGTTCGTTTGTGAGATGCATAAATGTTAGAAGTGTTTTACGTGTTCGGCGATTTTCTGTTGTCGACAAAAAATGGCTTTGGTTTCGACGTCATAATCATATACCCATGATTCGTCATCAGTTATGACCCTTTTGAGAAAATCAGGATCATTATTGACGTCATTCAACAGCTCCTAAACGATCCTCGTGCGAAGATTCTTCCGGTCAAAATTAAGCAGTTTTGGAACAAACTGCACTGACACACGTCTCATTCCCAAAAAATCCGTCGAAATTGCTTGTCACGAACCAAACGAGATGCCAATATCATCGGAAACTTCTTTAATGGTGATTTGACGATTCCCTGACACTATTTTCTTCATTTCTTCAACATTTTCATCAGTTTTTGACTCGCCAGGGGCATCCAGGGCGAGATTCGTCATTAACATCTTCTCGGCTTTCTTGGAAGAGCTTGTACTACTTATAAACATTTTTTTTACTCAGAGTACACTCACCGTATACCACTGTCAACATTTCAAGTATTTTCAAGCACTAAATTCCATTTTTTAGACAAAATTTCATGCAAATTCTTTGATCCATTTTTTCTCGACAACAGAAAATTGCCGAACACGCAAAACACTTCTAATCTTTATGCTTCCCACAAACAAACTAAAAATGCTATATGGTAGAAATTTTGAACATATTTTCGACACGAGTGTACCAAGATAAGGAAAAAAAGAAAACGAAAATCGATTGTAGGTATCCGGCGAAATTCAAACAAGTCATCTTACTTTTTGATCACACACAAAAATTAGAATTGAACTTATTTAGAATTTAAAAAATAACTACAATCAATTATTTTCGTCATGCAGACGAATTATTGAATGTGGTGTATAATCTAATTTTCCTAAATAATAAAAATAAGTATATAATCAATATCGGTAAATCTAATGTCAATGTATAAACTCATCAACAAGTTATATGTTATTGTATAGAGTTCAAGTTTCAATGAGACAATAGGATAATAAATATCGTTAGCATGATGTAGAATTATTATTGTTAGGGTATATAACTATTCTTAGAAACGATTTAGACTATTAGGTGTAACTGGATGGTAAAGTGATTGATTAGAAATTTGATTAGGAGAAAGGAAATCGGAGATAGGAATTCTCGGAAATTCCAATGGGTTAGCCAAGTTTCTGGGAATATTCGTCGATACATGCCAAGTCATGTTATCGATAAAGAGAAAGGGAGAGAGTTAGATACATGGGTAGATGAATAGATAGATAGATAGATAGATAGATAGATAGATAGATAGATAGAAAGCTCAACGACGAGATGAACAAAATGTAAAAGCACACCCCGTCAATAAAGGGCACTGGCATTACCATTAAGGCACCATTTCAAGATTATTTCCACGAGTGAAACGTTTTTCTAACTTTCCTTTCAATGTACATGTATATTTCAATACACAGGGTGTCTAAGAATTTTTTTTTAACTAAACTGCATGTCAATGTATTTCATAAATTCTTATTCATAAAAATGAAATGAAAATATTTCATAAAAACATAAATCATTGAAAATTCTATTCAAAGAAGTTACGTTTTAAATTAATTATGTTCAAATTTACACGTTAAGGGGTAATCTGCTGAAATTCTCAAATGAAAAATACGAGGGATATTTCCATTAGGTGGATGATTTGTACGACAGAAATATTCGGTTTGTTCTAAAAGAATATCAAATGTAAGTTTCCTGGCAAAAAAGTCAAGGATTGTTAAGTTCTTTTAAAACATGCATTTGCAATTACACATGAAACAAGTTGCAATTACGTTAAAAAGGTTTTGTAATCAAAATATCATTGATAGGGTATGCTTAGAAAAAATTCCTTTTTAGTATATTACAAACCTAAAGTATTCCAAATTCTAATTTTTACCTTTATATAAGTTAGTTGAATAAATACGTGAACGTAACTTCAATATTTTTGTTTATTTTAACAGTTTTGTACATTATACCATAATTTCTTATCCATGTGTTAAAATAAAAACGATAAAACTAAAATGTTGGGTTACTAGTTTCCATCTGATCATTGAAATCAAGCAACGTGTGCATGGATAATAAAATGAAGATGAGTTAATGAGAAACAAAAAATCCTACGATGTTGACTAAGACGTGATCTTTTTTTTATTAATATTGGATAGGTGTCAGAAAATATTAGTGAAGGAGTGACTCGAATTTATAAAAGGTAGAGTATCAAAAATAAAACGTAACGGTATAACAGAATGTGAACGTTCTCTGATAGGATTTATCGTGAAAATGTTGATCTTTTACTACGATTTTACTATAAAGGGGAAAAAAAAGAGAAAGAGAGAGAGAGAGAGACAGACAGACAGAGATATATGGTTTCATATGTTTTAGCAGGAACATTGATCGCAAATAAAAAAAAATGAAACAATAAAAAATGTATCCAGATTTCCTTTTCAATGCAAACACTGTTTTTATTTCCCCTAGTTTTATTCTCTTCAGAAATATCAAATATAAAACCCAGTATTCGAAGGTAGGTAACGTATGTTTGTTCTCTTGTCGTCGTAACATTGTCGTTGTCTTTGTTGTATTTGTCTACATCGAATGAAGAACGAGAATGATATAAATTTTCTTGTTGTCTCGGTTTTGTAATCTCGGCTAAATCGGTCCTCGACAACGACGATTTAAAACGTACCTCGTCATCCTTATCGAAAGAATCGTCGGCCTCAGAGAGAGGTACCCTGTTTCCGGATATTCCGGATATACGTGGTGAAACGAACAGATAAACAATCTTCTTTTATAATATATATATATATATATGTTTATTATTTTCTTTTTATTTTTAAATTATTTTAATATCATTTTTCTTTTCTTGATGACGATTTGTTTTATTTTTTCATTTTTCTTGCTCAAAAGATTCAACGTTGTTGGATCAAATGAGTTTCTGTTATCTTTGTTAACAACATTGATTGGAATATTAATGGTTGTAGATTTTTTTATGGTCAAATACAAGAATGGTCAATCACAGAGAATTAAATAATGTACAAAATTTTAGCATTTATGATCAAAGAAAATTATTATTTCACTTTGTAATTACTTGCAGAGTAATTCTATCATGAATTATAATACGTTGAATATGCTGTCATAATTTTGATGCAAAAATCTCAGACACCCTATGAATATTAGGTAGTCCCTTAAGTTCTTCATTATTTTTCAGAATAAAATACTTCTTTTCCATTGTATTTTATACTATTTTACTTAACAATATACGATATTATTCCTATTATCTTTTTCATAATACTAAGGAATTGAATATTAGTAAAATAATATTAAATATAAAATATTAAATATTCAAAGTTAAATAAGAAAAAGGCAGAAAATTATGGGACAATCTAATAATAGCATATTTATTCTTCGTAATTACTCGCAAAGTTATCTTTCTTTCTCAAAAGATTCAACGTTGTTGGATCAAACGAGTTTCTGTTATCTTTGTTAACAACATTGACAGAAATATTAATGGGTGTAGATTTTTTTATGGTCAAATACAAGAATGGTCAATCACAGAGAATTAAATAATGTACAAAATGTTAACATTTATGATAAAAAAAAATGATTATTTCACTTTGTAATTACTTGCAGATTAATTCTATCATAAACAACCATATCTTTGCATTAAGGCTGTATATGCTGGCACAATTTTGACGTAAAAATCTCAGACACCCTGTATAAAATACATTTCTATTCTTTGTAATTACTCGCATAGTTATCTTCCCTTTTCCAAATTTTTTTTTCGTCGACGATTTGTTCTATTCTTTCACCTTTCTTGCTCAAAAGATTCAACGTTGTTGGATCAAACAAGTTTCTGTTATCTTTGTTAACAACATTGACAGAAATATTAATGGTTGTAGATTTTTTTATGGTCAAATATATCACAAGCAATTAAATAATGTACAAAATATTAACATTTATGATAAAAAAAAATGATTATTTCACTTTGCAACTACTTGCAGACTAATTCTATCATAAACAACCATACCTTTGCATCAAGGTTGTATACGCTGGCACAATTTTGACGTAAAAATCTCAGACACCCTGTATATAATGCATTTGTATTCTTCGTAATTACTCGCATAGTTTTCTTTCCTTTTTCAAATCCATTTCTTCTTTCACGTTGACTCTTCACTTTTTTTCAGATCCAAAATGTTTCTTTATCATTTTCTTCTCTATTCTATTTTTTTGTTTTTCTTTGCTCTAAACGTTTCATGATCTTAATACGCGTCTGCAAACTCTTACGATTGAAATGTATACTGAAAGCAAAAGATCATCGCATTGAAAAGGTTCTCCTTGATTGAATTGCTTCTCTCTCTCTCTCTCTCTCTTTTTCCTTTTTTTTTTGCTGTTTTATCGGTTTGTATACACATCGAGTATCATCAATCTCGTAGCTTAGAGAGATAGACACAACGAATGGTTTTATAGCATGATCAAATAGTCGACCTTTTTTTTTCCCCTCTTTTTCCTGGTATTAATCAAGATGTTAGTGGATTTTCGCAAAAGGTTGATTAGAAATTTCAATTTGTTGAGAGCTATTATAAACATAGAAATTAATTAGAATAAAAATATCTTAGTTTTATTTTAAAGGTAAATAAACAAAATAGACAAAAATTATCGATTATAATTAAATCGATCAATGAGAAACATTTTTAATATACATCAATCAAATATTTTATAATAAACATCGAAAGAAATTTTTCTAATTAAAAATGAAAAACTCATATTTCTGTTTGATATTGAAAAATACTAATAAATAAAACCATTTGAAATTTTGATATCGTTTTACGTTACAAACCAAATGTAAAAAAAGTACACGATGGTTATATTTTAAAAAAGAAAACAGGAAATGATAGAACAAAAACAGGATGAGATTTTTATGAGGTTTTTAAATTTGGAGAGTATAATAAATTATTTTATTTATTCTTTTTTACTTAAAACGGATTTTGCGGTTTGTTTGTGTTTTTTCCTATTTCTTGTCTACCACTATATCCTGAACCCAGAGTATATATAAGCAAGTAAACGTTTTCCATATCTTCATAAAAAAGTTTGGAATCCTAACGTTTGTTAGGTTTCAATAATCGTTAACATAACTTTTAGTTAGTTTAACAAAATACAAATCAATTTCTATCTCGTTTGATCATAAACACTCTTGTCAAGATGGATAGCACCGATAAATCGGGAATACTTTATCTTTTTGATCGTCCTGCTGAACCCGTTTATGTTGCTAAAGGAGAAAAACGTGTCGCTTTCGACATACCAGCGGATTATTTGGTACGTACAAATTGAATTACGCTAAATTCCCATATTACTTTCGAGATTTATCAAACACGAATTACTGTAACTCGTTAAAAATATTTAACACGTTGACTGCCATGGGGCTCACCGGTGACTGGCACGCTTAGATTGATATTAAGTTGTCAAGTACGAAATGGAGCACAAAATGCATATAATTGTATTGAGAATTTGCTCCATTTCATACTTGACTACCTAACAATAATTAAATATATATAATTTAAACAAATAACAATTGTGGCGCCACGTAAACTTGGCGTGGCATTAAACGCGTTAAGCAACTTCTCTCCTTTCCTATAATTCGCTGTATTGAAAAATTTCATTTGCATTAACCCGTAATGGTCCAAACGCAGACAAACGAGTCTTACTTGGATTCTATTTGATATATTTATTGACTTAAATCTTGTAGCAAACTTTAATTTAACATTCCGTTTAAATAATTAAACTCTATTTTTCTATTTTTATTCTGAACTCAAAATTTTTGCCGTGCGACAGTTACGGGTTAATTGAGGATTAATTAACGCGATTTCTTATAACGCGTAACAAATTAATTGCGTTATATGGGAATTTAATGTAAAATATAATTTATTATTGTTTATTTCCATTAGATTAAATTTTAATGTTTCATATGTGACATTTAGCCAGATCAATATCAGCCTTCGGCTACTGAAATATTCAGTCGATTCGGGGAGACAACCGATTCTAAAATACCCGTGAAACAGATTAGTTTACCTGATCTAAGTATTCCTATGCAACTTGGACGCAGAGTACCGTTCTCTTTGTTCATTCCAGCTCATCGTAAAGTAGCTGCTCGTCTCATTGACATATTCATGGGTTTGTTATTTCATTCTTTTACGATATTTCTTGATCTATTTAAAATCGATTGACTTTTATTGAGGATGAATTCTATGGAATTTAGGTATGAGGAACTATGAAGATTTCTTATCGGTAGCAGTTTATTGTCGTGATCGAATGAATCCGAATATGTTTATTTATGCTCTCTCAGTTGCCATACTGCATCGTTCTGATACTAAAAATTTACCGATTCCTCCTCTATACGAAGTTTTTCCTGATAAATATATCGATGGTGGTATTTTTTCACGAGCTAGAGAAGAAGCCAACGTTTCAACTGCTGGTCAAAGGGTAAGGATTTTTTAAATAAAACAAAAATAATCTAATACGAATACAGAATGATTTATATTTTGTATATGTCAGATATATAAAAACTGACATAAATCCATTCATAAATAAACAGAAGGATTAAAAGTTCAAAAATCATCCAAATTTGTAGATTCCTTAATAAATAAAATCATTAAAGCTGATATACGTGTACAATGCAACTAATTTAGCTGATACATGAATTAATATAAATTTTACTTAATAGAAAATGCATTTCAATGAAAGATATACATTATTGAATCTTATTAATGTTACTTTAACATAAAGCAAAGATGAGTTATTAGTTTTAGTTTGAATGTTGACTGACAGATAGACAAACAACTATCATTATTTTCACGAATACTCATAATCACTACTTCAATAAAAATCATAGTGGTGCATATAATTTTGTTATTAAATTAAAGTAAAATAAATGCTTGCAATAATACGAAAAAAAAAATTAGAAGTTACTTATTGACTCGACCCAATAGAAACGTTGATATATAAAAAAATCAAATATTCTTGTCTAATAGCAAAGATTCAAAATAAAAAAGAGAATTCTTTAAAAATGAATGAAACATCTAAAACATTTCGTACGCTTATTGTACGTAAATAAAATGACATATATTTTCATTGATAGATAAGAATGTGGTTATAATATTGAAAAAGAGTTTAATAGTTGATACAACGTTTCATTTAGATTCCTATTGAAATCCCAAGGGATTTTACTGCCTCCGATCTCGACGAGGAGCACAGAGTTGCTTACTGGAGAGAAGATATCGGGGTCAATCTTCATCACTGGCATTGGCATCTGGTTTATCCATTCGAGGCCGACATCAGAATCGTTAACAAGGATCGACGTGGGGAGCTCTTCTACTACATGCATCAGCAGATCCAAGCCAGGTGCGCCAGTAGTTAGACATAAGCCGGATAGATCGTACGTCCTCTATATTCTCCTCTAATACTATTCTATCATCCTATCCACCATCGTCTGTAGCTTCTACACATTCAAAGCTTATTAACTTTTCATCTCTTATACCATAAAAGCTCTTTGATCGTTAACACTGACCAATTGTTCAGTTTACTCAACGTACACATCGGATAGAATGTTTACATTCAATCATATGACAAATGTATAAGTATTCATTGAATGATTTATACTTTTTATTTCTGTTTAAAGTTGTTTTGTTTGATTAAAGCATGAACACAGGTTGTACGATGTTAGAAGAGATTAGTTCTTATTTCAATTAACCATCCATTCTTTTAGATACAATTGCGAACGTTTGTGCAATCGATTGGGACGAGTAAAAAGATTGATAAACTGGCGAGAACCTATTCCCGAAGGATACTTCCCAAAATTGGATTCATTGACTGCTAGTCGTAACTGGCCATCTCGTCCAAGTGGTGCCATACTTCGTGATGTCAACAGACAGGTCGATCAATTGGACTTTGACATTCAAGATTTGGAAAGATGGCGAGATCGGATTTATGAAGCTATTCATACTGGATGGATCACTAATATCAGAGGTGAAAGAGTACCACTTACAGAAAAAGAAGGCATTGACGTACTTGGTAATATCATGGAATCTAGTATTCTTACTCCGAACTTGAATCTTTATGGCGATCTTCATAATCTTGGCCACGTTTTGATTTCCTTCGTTCACGATCCGGACAATCGTTATTTGGTAAGGACAATCTCAACCTGTGTTGTTGAACGACCCGATGAATTAATTTATTCGACGAGAGGGTGAATTTTATTATTGTTTCCGTTTCATTTTAGGAATCTTTTAGCATTATGGGGGAACCTGCTACAGCTATGAGGGATCCAGTGTTTTATAGATTCCATGCATTCTGCGATGACGTATTCCAAGAACATAAAAATACTTTACCCGAGTACAGTGCAGAACAAGTAAGTTAATATTTTTATGAATTATTCATTTAGTAGAATTCAACAGCATTTATTATTCAAGAAACTAACTTTCATTCTAACAAGAATGAGATAATATTTATCTTGATCGAAGTATCTTTAATTTCTTGTTACCAATCACATCGTACATTAATATTTGAGGGTTTGTTAATTAACTAGTTTAGAGTATTTGTTTTCTTTTTTTAAGCTATCATTATTTATCTCTCGTTCGTTCATTAAAAATTTAAAGGAGGCTTTTTAAATATTAAGAATTCTTAAGATTTTGGTATTTTTGATTTGGTAATTCATATTTATACTCTTTTAATATATTTTAAATACTTTTCATGTTACAACTATCCTAACAAATTTTTTCTAGCTTAATTTTCCAGGAGTAGAGATAGCTGATATTCGAGTGACAACAGCGAATCAACCTCCAAATAATCTTGCCACCTTCTGGAACAAGAGCGACATCGATTTATCTCGTGGTCTCGATTTTACTCCACGTGGACCAGTCCTCGTCAGATTCACTCATCTCAATCATTCAGATTTCACTTATACGATCGTAGCAAATAATCGTAATAATTCACCTAGAAGAGGTACCGTACGCATATTCATGGCACCTAAAGAAGACGAACGTGGATTGCCATTTACGTTCAGACAACAGAAGAATCTCATGATGGAGATGGATAAATTCACTGTTTTACGTAGGTCAAACCTATATATTGATCTGTTGGTCAGTTGTTCATATGGGGTCTTTGAATAAACGACTCGTATATGGGGGTCATTAGTAACGAAAGTGTTTAACTGTTTGAATTCCAAATTCAGTTCCATTGACATTTTTTTTTATGAACGAAATCACTTAGATCATTCGGTGTTCGATGCTATTATACTGTTTTAGATTGTATTTTAAAATTCGTTACCTATACGGTTAAAATATTATATTTTTCTATATTTTCATTGTTTTAATTAATATTTTCAGTACGTCCTGGACAGAATACAATCAAACGTAGTTCAACCGAATCCTCGCTAACGATTCCCTTCGAAAGGACCTTCCGAAACGTTGATGAGAATAGACCAATCGGTGGTGATAGTTTGGAACAGTTCAACTTCTGCGGTTGCGGTTGGCCTCAACATTTGCTTCTACCTAAAGGAAATAAAGAAGGATTCCGGATGGATCTTTTTATCATGATTTCTGATTATACTGGTGATGCGGTAAGTTTTATTTCTTTCTTTTTTTAACATAAATAGATACTTCAAAAAAAAAACATTTTCGAATCGAAATGAACAACAAAAATGAATATTCGTTTGCATTAGATTGTTTTAATAAGCTCATCCAGTTTTTCCTTCAAGCAAATAAAGCATTGACTTATTGGACAACCTAATTAATTTAATTTAATTTTATTTTATGGGATAAACTTCATTGTGCAAAATACAATCAGTTGAAATCAGGACGTAATACGGAATAAAAATTATAACACAAGTTAAAAATAATAACAATGTTACACATAAATATATTGGAAATCATACTTCTCATACAACGTAGATAAGTTTTTTTTGCTAACATAAGAATAGAATAGAATCATAGGACATAGGATGACAACTATGTTTGGCAGGAAATCTTAAAGGGCTATTCCAGTTTAAATTAAATTTTAATTTAATTAACACAAATAATTTCAAAGAAAGATCAGAAGAAAATATATAATACCTCTCTACATATTTTATAGAATTTATTTTAATATACCAAAATGAAAGAAATGTAATATTAGTTTTAAAAGGGCTCTATATATTCTCAGATATTTCTATTTAACTGTAACAAGCAGTCAAACAGATGCAGCCTTATTACCATTGAATTAATAACCGAATTCCAAAGTGCTCTTTGACTTGGATCAGAATAGAGCTACTTAACACGTTTACGTTGATCCTTCTAATTGATTGGAGTTCAACAAAACCCCTTTGTTCAATGCGGTTCATCAGACGTGTATATTTAATCACTCACGAAATGGCATATTAATTTTCTATTCTTTTCTATCTTTTCTTCCCTATCTTTCATTCATTCAAATAAAATTACATTTAAAGTATTGAATATTTAAATTTACCAGCATCAATGAAGTAAATTTTCAACGATCGTTGTAAATTGACACGTTAATTCCAATCTAAAGTTATGATCAAGTAAGAAAATTGATCTTATTAGTATTGCAAGTGATTAGAAATCAATAGAAATTTCAATCAACGGTTAATAATAGCTCGAATCTTAGTTATTGTGTTTGCTTGTTTACACCTATATGTATATACGTCTTTCTCTCTCTCTCTCTCTCTCTCTATGTGTATATAGATCTTTATACTATAGTTACTCGACGACGCCCGGGGTATTCGATAACCGATATTCAGAAACGTTGCGTTGTCCAATTCCGGGCACGAAGGGAATATGTAGTTATCGAAACGTTGGAATAGTCACGCAAGTTACCCTGTTTAAACTAGTATTCTACTTGATATACATACACTAAAGGCCAAAAGTTTCTAATCACTGCATAGAACATTCGTAGGATATTTGAAAGGAAAAAAATCATTTACTTTTGCAATAAATAAGAATATAAAGAATATTTCAATATTATAATCCAACGTGTGTAGTAATTTTATGTGCAGATGATTTAATTTTTTTTAAATATAAATAATCTATGTTGTAAATTGTGATTCTATATAAAGTGATTTTATGGATTAGTAATTATTATGTGTGTGTGTGTGTGTGTGTATGGTTGTGCGAAGGATTGGGTTTTTTGAAGTATGAATAATCTATTTTATAAATTATGATTCTATATAAAATGATTTTATAACGATTAGTAACTCTTAATATCCCAAGGAGGAATGATTAATGTAAATTTTTGTTGATACAAATCAAAGTAATCGTTTACTTTTAAAGTTAGTTTCTGTTTCTCACGTAATCTAGTTTAATCGAGTTTTCAAGAATAATAATAAAAGCCTATACGGAATGAAAAGTACGCGATATTTATGGAATATCTTACAAGAAGTATAAAATACATTTATATATTTGTTGAGAAAATTTGACGAGTATTATTAGTATGAAATTTAAATGAAAATCTATACAATCAATTGTAAACTTTTGGCTGGTAGTGTATGCTAGTAATGTAACTTTGATTGATCTGTTTTCGTACGTGTTTAACACCTATATTGATTTACAGTAGTTTGTTTAACGACAATTAATTGGAGATCATCTTTGTTACATATTTTTCTATTCAAAAACTTCATTGTTGCATTAGAGTTGCATAGGGATTTAGTTGATAGAATTTATCGAAAGATTAGATCAGATAAACATCAATATTCCATAATATTATATAATTATATACAGTCAAACCTGTTTTTGTGTAATCTGGATTAGTATCATGAGTGTATATTTTTAATTGTGCATTTAAACTCAATCCTTGAAATATCTCAATTCAACTATAAATCAACTTAAGTCACTTTCAAGATAAACGTCACAATGATAGAAATGAAATTCACTGATAAAGATTAAATCAAAATAATCGTATTATTGTTTTCTTTAATGGTGACCCACTTTTTGAATAGGTCGAACAAGAAGAATCAAGCGGTTGCAAGGATGCTGCGAGTTTCTGCGGATTGAGAGACCGCAAATATCCGGACGCACGTTCCATGGGCTATCCATTCGATCGTAGACCACGTGCTGGGGTTGATAATTTGGCACAATTCCTTACCGGCAATATGGCAGTAGCTACGGTAATCATAAACTTCAACGATGCTGTCGTACCACGGGTCAGATCTGGAAGCATTAGTAACACGTTGACCTTTACTTAAAAATTGGACCTCTTTCTTGGACATTCATCCTTTTTTTTATTCTCTTCTCTTGTAATGCATTTCATTATTTACTATCGTTAATGGCTTTTAATGGGAATAGTCGTTATCATATAACTCGAGTTATAATATTAAACCAGATACGATTTCTATTTTATTTCTTTATATCGATCAATAATTTTTTATTTTAAACTGTAACGGTCACAGGGAGTTCACTGAACTCCAGGCAAACTTTAGGGCTATTTTTAGTTGAGAATAATTTTTTGAAATTAGATATATTGCACCGTCTGTTGTTGTTTAAATCCTAAACAACAGGCATCAGTTGACCTGCAGAGTTCAATAAATGCAGACGTTTTTTTTCTATGGGGTCCAGTAGACCCCATATGACGTATGACTGTTATGGGTTAAAACACTTTCGTTATGACAATTTTTCGGTGTCAGGGTTCCATCAGAGTTGTTCTATTCTACGGGGTTCATTAATAAACTGTCGTGAATACGGTATTTGCACGTATGACCCTCTACTATGTGGGTCACCAGTAACAAAAGAAATATTTTTATACGAAAATGGGTTTCAATGAATTTTAGTGGATTTAAAATAAATGTTAGTTTGATGAATATTAAACGACTGTTTCAAAGTTAGGTTCAAAACGTTTCAATTCACTGATGTATTCGATTGAAAAATCTTTGATCGATAGAAAATAGAAGATCTATTTTTATTTTCAGGGATTTCTTTTTCTAAGGAAATAGAACATTGACAAGGTTTTCGATTGAGTGAGATAAAAAACATAGAAATTGAAATCAAACGGAAAATCGAAACGTTATCCATTTTTCTTCTTCTCTCTCATTCTCTCTCTGTTTTATGTTATTTTTCTATTTTTCTCGTTCACAATTCTTCCTACAGTTTGTTATCATCCTTTTATTTCATATTTATTTGCGATAACGATTATCCCCGTTCTTGTTTATCTCATCCCACTTTTATTATTCTACTGGGAATTTAGATTGTAAGAAGCATATGAAAAAAAAGAATTAAAAAAAAAGAATCAAAAAATTGAAGAAAAGAAAAAAAAAAATAATTAAATAAATATGTAATATGAAATAAAGAATAAATAGGTGATTATTATGCAAATTGCACTGTGTATTTTTTTACTTTAATTCCATCTCCACTCTAAACTAATTATAAATATATCCTCCAAATTGTAAAACATTTCATGCAGTAATTTTCTTTAAAAAAATTCCCTAAAGTCACCTTTGTTTTTAAAGGGTCACACCTCGTGTGGGCCTTAATATTATTAATCTGAATTATTAAATAAAGCTATTATAAAAATACAAAGTTATAACAATACCAAGTAGTGCTTTGATATTTTAATTAAAGTATTTTTCAAAAAATGAATATAATCAAATTGTACAACAAACTGTTTATATATTTTATTTTCATACGAATTCTTTTATATTTGATTTACTTTTTCTTATTTCAAATTCTTCTACCTTCTATATTCTACGTTTAAAAAAAGGTTTGAGGTATACACATAAATCCTTTTTCCAACCAAATAACTTTTTTTCCTTCTTCTTCTTCTTCTTCTTCTTCTTCTTCTTCTATATAAAAACATGATTTAAACTATATACTTAATATAATCCTAAACACACACATATAGGTATCTGACGTTATCCTCAAAACGTTACTCGACGTTTTCTTTCCTTCCGAATGCATTTATTCCCAAGCGTTTGTTTTCTATACGAGGAGGAAGTCCTGCGGCGAGCAGACCGAATGCGGATTTACACGCCCAAAGGAAAAAAGAAAAATATATATATGCATGTATATATTTACTACTACCATTACTGTTACTACTACTACTAATACTACTACTAATACTAATACTAATATTACTGGTACGTACAGTTACGACGAAGATGGATATACGTTGTTACACCAACCCAACTTGAATTTTCCTCATGGAATAATCCTTCAGTTTTTTCTTTATTTTTCTTACACACACACACACACACACATAGACTACAATACTATGATGCAAGGTATGTGATGCAATCACTCACACACACCTCTACTCACCTCCAAACATTCAACCCCTTTTTTTTTCCTATTCTTTTTCTACCTTCCCGTTCTGTATTCTCTTCCTTTCACTCTTTCCATGTATATGTATGTATAATTTTTCCACCTTTTTTCCTATTTTTTCCTTTCTTTTTCTCAGTTTACGAAAATATTATTGCTCTCTCGAGAGAGAGAAAGAAAAAAAAAATGGTTGGTATGAAGGTAAATAGAAATGTTGCAACGTTTTGTTCTCGAATTCGTATACCATTCGGTTGAACCAATAAGTAACGTCTGAGTTATGTAATATTAAATATTCTAACGTTTTGTTTATTCCGATATAGATAAACGAGAAATTTTTTCAAAATGTATTGTTACGTTCTGTGAAGGGTTTTAAAGTTTGGTCTGTTTTTGGTCAGACTGTTAAGCCTTTACCAGGGAATGATTTGAAGAATTGTGACAGTAATGACGAGTGACGAGTGCAGAAAGTGATGCATGAATGAATGGAGTTACGATATTTGAAGTAGGAATCGAGATATAATTATATTTAGGAAAATAAAAGGGATTATCAGTCGGAGTATTGTTCTTGTCCTATTGTCTAGAGTTAGTTTAACGATCGTCCAATATGATTATACACAGCTTAAAACTGATATCAACATGATATATCTCTTCTGGTTAATTAGATAATTAAGTTTATTCTTAATCTTTAACGAATACTCTTCTTAACTATTCACTGATTTCGTTGGTTACTGAGTGTGAACTTAAACACAATTAAATGCAGACTAATCAATTAGACAGGATACAGACTTATTAACTAACACAGGATTTCAGACTTGTATGTCTGATACAGGATTACGGACTTATAAACTAATACAGGATAAAATCTAAGTACTGGAAAATTGAAGAATAAAGCGTGTCGTGGCCTTACGTGTTCCCTTTTATAAATAATTCTAGGTTTCCCTTCTCAGTCTGGCTACTTTCTAGCAAGACGAATCAGCTCCAGGAAAATGCACTTCTTCTCCCCAATTGGCTAATTGGATGTTGCCTACGAACTTCAATGGTCTGGAGAGCTAACAACGGGTGACTGTGTTTAGGGTGCATGACGATATTCGAACTCGAGATTTAAATGTTCACGTAGTTGACCGGCTCAAGCCATTCTTTGGAAGATTTATAGTTTTGTAATTAAAATTGGAAAATAAAAATGACAGGAATTACCATTTGAAGTATTACAGGAATAAAGCAGAGGAATCCTTTGAATCAGGATTGAAAGTATAGAAGATTTTCGGGTAATGTCACTCGGATTTTAACAAAAGCTTCCTTTTTATCTCTCTCTTTCTTTCTTTTTTTCAACGATTATTCAAAGACGACATTTACATTCTCGCTTCGTTCCAATTCATAATGTTTATTCGAGTCACTTGTTCCTCGTAAATGAAATCTCACCTAAGAATGATAACTACATTATATCTAATTTCCTCGCGCAAGGTACTGAATATTTCATTGTTAATGGAAAAGATGAATGAACAATAACAATGACAAAGTGAAACAGAGTGAGAGAGAGAGAGAATGTGAGAGAGTGGATTGATAATGAGGTCCTTCACTAATTAGAAGCAATTATAAATGATTATGTATTTACATTAAGTATACAAATACATATGTATATTATATACGTACAATACATACAAACAATTCTCATCTACATCATGTAGTATACACTTGAAATACTTGAACATGTGTACATATGTACAGAGAGTTGTAAGAGTATTTGCAGTCCTATTATCAATAGTAAACAATGAATATTCCTTTCCAAACGCAATATTTACAAATTTTTCTCTACACGAAGAAACATATTTTAGTATCCATTCATTTTTTATCATCTTATAAAACTTATATCTCTCAAATTTATTATTAAAGAGAGTATTTTATTGTAAATGAAATTTAATTTGAATTATACATCAGAAGAACATCGATTATTCGAAGAACTGGTCGAGAAACATAATTGGTTTGGTTAAAAGAATTTTCGAATAATATAATTGATATATAGGTAACCCTCCTTTAACACGGTAGATAGGTTCCTAGCGAATTCCGTGTTGTGTGAAACCGTGTTGTATAAGACCCAGAGCCAGTATAAGTACAATACAGTGTTGTACAAAGGTTTTTGCAATTTTCTTATCGTGTTGGAGCTAAACCGTGTTATAAGATCCCGTGTTGTAGAAGGGTTACCTGTATGCATATATTTTATCTTCGATTTTCATATATTTATTTTATTTTTATTATAATTTGAATTCGTCAGAGATTATGAGATTACGTGTATGTTTTATTCGGTTGGTCGAGAATTTAAACATACACACGTATCGTGCTTGATAAAACAGTACTGTTTAGTGTATATATATAGTATACGTAATATCCTCGAAACGAAATTTACATCTTCATTTCATAGTTACAAACTAGAACGGTTCTCTGCTTTTAGAGTAAGTAACAACATATCTCTATTCTCATTTAGTATATATTCGATATTTAATTGTTTCAAATTTAACGAGCAATCCTTTTATAACGCATATTCGTTTATTTACACTCTCGTGCTGGTATATAAAATATATAATAATTACTCGTGTGTAAAGTGGAAAAAACAAAGATTATTCGTACGTGAAATTTCTAAACACACATCATGCACACACATACACACACACACACATACTTCTTTTGTTAAATATGTGTAAATAATTAACCCATTTTTATTTAATTTTTTTAATTAGGAAATACACACACACACACTCACTTTATTTTTAAAACGTATATTAAATAAATGATCCACTCTTTCTGTAATGTTTTTTAAATTAAAATATACGTTTTATATTGAAAAAGTTAGAAATAATAATAATAATAATAATAAATCTGTAAAGAGAACTTAGTACCAGTATCTTCTTCTTCTTCTTCTTACGTTAGGCCTTCAGGCCTGTGTTTTATTGGGTTAGGTCTTCCTAAGAAACAGACGTCCAGCTGTCTTGCTATCTTTTTGGGAGTTTCCCTGGTAGTCTGAACCTTTGTGGTTTATTGTTGTGTGCTGCTTTCACCATTCTATCAACATCCATTCTGGATATGTGTTCATCCTAATTTCTTCTTCTGACTCGTCCTGAATATCACATTCTTTTCTGATGTTTACATTCCTTATGCGATCTTTTCTTGTTTTTCCTAAAATCTGCCTTAGAATGTTCACTTCTGCAGTTCTTAGTGCCTGTTTCGTTTTTTTGGTGTCTGCTCTAGTTTCGATGGCATATGATTTCGAAGTTCTGATTTCCCATTTTGTATCCATTCATTGATTTTATATTCTCTATTATTTGGTCCAAAAACTAAATTAAATAAGAATGGGCATAAACTTTCACCTTGTTTGATTCTCGTGTTTATTGGTATTCTTTCTATTAATTTTCCCTAGACTCGGATTTTGGTTGAACAATTAGAATTGAGTTCTTCAACAATTCTGATAATTTTATCAGTACGATTAGGATTAAATTGACGTTGAATCGTTTATACGTGTTAAAGTCTTAACGATAAAGTGCAATAAGAAGGTCTTCCGGTATCATGAAGAAGTTTTCAAGTAAGAAGTCCAAGTTTCTGGTGAAAGAATTTCTTTCTTTAAAATCGGGAGAGTGGAGGGAGAGGGGGAGGAAGGAAACCTTTTTCAATATTGCTCGGTGGTAAGGTAGGCTCGATAACTCGAGGACAAAAGAATCGAATTACTTAGGTCAACGACTTTCTAAAGTCTCTAAAGCGGAAAAAAAGGGTCTTCAAATTAAATAGCAAGAATTTAATATGGCTGCTTCGTTCGTCCAAGGCTGATGTCGCGACGGTGATGGCTCCACAAAGAATTATAGAAAAATCAAAAAGAAAAGAGAATATGATAAAAGTGTGCGAAAAGAATGTCTAATAGTGGTTTTGATATTTTTTAATATTTATTTTTCTTGTATGATTTGAAATAATTAATGGCTAGTATGTGTGTACGTGTTTGTGTGTGTGTGTGTGTGAATATTTTGTTTATTATATAAATAATTGTTTGTTTAAATTTATAATAAAAGTAGGTTTAGGGTTTAGATTATTGACAAGATTCATATTTTGTAATATTTTGTCATTAACAAAAATAAATGTTCATTATTAAAATAATGATTTTGATTTGCATTATAGGGGTTAATAAAAAATATTTTATATCGTATTATTATTTTATATTAATTGTTATTTAATTAGAATTAGTATTTTAAATATCGATAATATAAAAATATTTGTAATAATTCTGACTTATATAACATTTGATATTAATTTAGATTTCAAATAAGAAATTTATAATCCTATCATCTTTCACCATCTCGTGAAATTTTGCAGTTCATTCAAAAAGTAATTCGTTTTATTGTACCTCGGTAGCACATCTCTTTAAGATTTCAGATGAAAAGAGAGAGAGAGAGAGAGAAAGAGAGAAAGAGAGTGAGTGATGACAGACAGGGAGAGAAGGAGTTTGAAAAGAATATGTAAGTAGGTAGAATAATTTGTCAGGACTAAATTGAAATTAATTACGAATTTGAAAACACAAATTTATACTCCTCCTTCTCCCTTTCCCTTCCCCCCGTTAATCCTTATTCCATCTATCTACTTCTCATTGCAAATTTGTAATTCGCCAGTTCATTTCAAAATTCATTCGTTTCATTGTCTCATAATTGTACATCTCTACCTTAAAGGACTCTTTTATTTAAAATAATTTTAAAAGACAAGAGATAAGAATATTTAACCAAAGATTTTATCTACGAGATTTCTTCGTCCTATGAAAAATATTTTGACGTGAAACGAGGAGAGAGGGAAAGTGTTGGTTACTAAAAACATTCGAAAAATCGATTTTTTGTTTTGCATTTTCTTATAGTCAAATGTTTCAAGAATGTTGTGTTAAAATTTTTAATCAATCGGAGCTAAACTCTCAAAGTTATTGACCTTTAAGTTCTTCTTTTTATCAGATTTTCAAACTTTAAACGGATTTTTCTTAAAAAGTGTT
Source organism: Mischocyttarus mexicanus (assembly GCA_023678845.1). Lineage (NCBI taxonomy): Eukaryota > Metazoa > Arthropoda > Insecta > Hymenoptera > Vespidae > Mischocyttarus > Mischocyttarus mexicanus. Next base: position 106,958 of record JACGTP010000081.1, read on the forward strand.
CTGGAAAGTGTTCTGTAGTCGGCTTATTTCTTCATATTTTGTTACAAAAAAATTACAGAATGTTGTTCGATTGATGCTTTGTAACATGCAAAATATTTAGATATGTTTACTTTAACCATTTTTCTGAAAAAAAATTCATAAATAAGATGTTTTTTGTTCACCAGTTATACCATCTCACTCAACTCTTAAATTTTGTTTCTTTAAATCCAATTGTTTGTTTAATGACAATTTTCAATAGACAGATAAAGGATAGACAAAATGTTAGACAATATCAACGATAATCGTAAAAATTTTCCTACTTTAAAAATATCGGATCAATACCAGAAGAAACGAGAAACAGTAAGAAAGAGAAGAAAGGGAATAAAAACGAGGAGACAAATTTCCTGGCACGAGCGAGCGAAAGACAAAAAAAAGGAAATAAAGAGAGACAAAGGGTTTAAAAAAGAAAACAAAATACAAAGACGAAAAAAAAAAAACAACAGAGAAAGGGAGAGGAGGGTGCATAATCGTAGCAACGTAAAGGAAAATAACGAAGGTCTTCTTAAAAGCTTCCAACTTGTGCGAGGTTCCTACATGCGAGGGCTTGACTTGGTATGAAAAAAAAAAAACAAAGAAAAAATTCGAAAGTATGAAAAAGAAAGCAAGAGACGAAGGGAGTGAAAAGTGGGGAGTGGGGTTGGGGGTTGGAGAAAAAATGGTGGCAAGGGTATTGAATAAAAGGGGGCGTCATAATTAATAGTCTCGCGACACGTATGCACGACGATAAATCCATGAGTTATATTGAGCGTCTCGTGGTGAGAAACTATGCAAATAACCTGCTGAGTTTAACTTTATAAGTTTAATGATTAACGTGCCCATGAGAGAGAGAGGGAAAGATAGGGGGGGGGGAAGAGGGGTTTATGGGGTAGAAGGTAGTTTAAAGAGGGTAGCTTAAGTGAGAGTGATCGAACGAAATGGTAAGCTTATCTACGTCAAATTTTACTTGGCTTTGTTTGTATAATAAATAATTTTCGATTATATATATTTATATATAGGAGTATAAATTAATTCGGTCCTAGTTTTTTGTATGAAGAATAAATTATTTTTGGATGAAAATCATTCCTATGGATTTCAATCTAACGAAAACTCTCAATGATTCTGCAAACTCTTCCAGCGTTGTTTGACTTGAATCTTTATCGAGTAATACGATTCTCCAATTCTTTATCTTCGAATATTTTTGGCTATCCAGAGCGAGGCTTGTCTTCAACACTGAAATCACCATTCTTGAAACGTTGAAACTATTCCCTACATGATTTATCAATTGGAACATTGTCACCATAAACTTCTACCAGTATTCGATGCACTTCAGCATTCGCGCTTTTCTTCCAATTAAAACAAAAAACTAAAACCCTCGCAAATGTTGCTTAGTTAACACAAAAGTTGACATATTCAATATAGAGTAAAAAACAGGGGTTTTGTGTGAAACTCAAAGCGATATGTACTGAATATTATTGACAGATGTTTAACTTCTCTGAAACCACTGGAATCAGCTGTAGCTATGATTCATTCATAACAGTCAGAGTAATCTTTTGAAACCGGACCGAATTAATTTATACTCCTAATATTATATGTTAGAGAATATTTTTTGTACATATATATCTGTAAACAAAGTAAATTTTATATAACAATTTATACACATATATATTGTATTAATAATTAATTTAGTTAAATAAATGAAATCAAATTTAAAGTATTATTTAAATTGCATAATATATTTTATATTCAATAAAATTACTCTCCAGTTAATTGATATTAAAACATAGAAGAATTGTTCGATAAGAGAAATATTTCTTCTTGTCGACGATAAAACCTTTCGAAAGTATTTATTAATCGAGTAAAAAGAAAATAATATTCGATCGTAGTATTTTCTCTCATTAGTTTCTTGCGAAAGAGAAAGTAGGTAAATTGGTAATGTGGTGATAAGAAATAAAGGGTTGATGACAGTATGGTAATTTTAATGGTGGGATAATTTGTTGAGGTAGTCGCGAGATAAGAGCATCTTCTTCATACTTCTCCTACTAACCACTCCCCCCACTCCCCCCCCCCTCTTATTTTCTCACATACATCCTTCCATTTTCGAGAAAATGTTCTCCCTACGTTCAACGGCTTCGATTCGTCCTCGTACGTTCAACTTCCTGTCCAATTACGTTAATTAACGTAATTGCGAAAAGGGTGCCGGAAAAGGGAATTAAAACGCAAAGGTGCTCTCTTCGAACGAAACTAAACGAAACGCTTCGTGAGACGAGAACGATGACGTTTAAATAACGACGACGATGACGTAAACGTATATATATACGTGTATGTGTGTGTGTTTGTGTGTGTGTGTGTGTGTGTGTGTGTGTGGGTGGGTGTGTGTGTGTGTGTGTGTGTGGGTGGGTGTGTGTGTGAGTGCAGAGACGAGGACGAATGGAGGACGATAATTAATCTTTCACAGTCCATAAAAGAGGCATAAACTTTGCTACCACGAGTTATGAGAACCATACGAGTGTATGTAATTACTAGGAAAAAAAAAAACTCTAACCCAATGAGATTGAGGGAGATATAAGAGAAAGAAAGAAAAAAAAAAAGAAATTATACAAACTTAATTTCGTCTTTTTATTCGTTCCACTTTTCTAATCAACATTTTTCTATTCCTTTTTAATTCCTTTTCCTTCTTTTCCATCTACTCCCCTCTCTCTTCTCGTTTTTTTCCGACGTTTACGAGGAGTTTACTTTCTTTTTTTTAATCTTCTACAGGTTCTCATAACTTTCAAGTTGTATATTTGATATATCCGTTAACGTTAAAGTACATAAATCAGTTATTCTGCAGATTATCTAGATAATGTGCAGATTAACTAGGTTGATCCGTTAAAGTGTCGAAAGTTGGTTTAATTCTCAAATTATCTATTGGGTAATTGTTATAGTGAAAATAAGATCTTTTTCTTGAAACAACAGCAATGTTTCTGTATATTTAAATTAATTTAATATTATTTATTTATTTTTTGATATCTAAAGAAATCAATTTAATTAAATTAATCAATTAAAATATTAGTGGATGAGACCAATCATCAATTAATTAAAAATCTATAAAATACAAAGAGTCTAAATGATTTTAAAAATTATTACAATTAAAGAAATTAACGTAGTATTATTTATTTATTTTTCAATATCTAAAGAAATCAATTTAATTAAATCAATCAAAATATTAGTGGATGAGACCAATTATTAATCAATTAAAAATCTATAAAATACACAGAATCTAAATGATTTAAAATATTATTTCAATTAAAGAAATTATGTTGTATTGTCTATTTATTTTTTGATATCTAAAGAAATCAATCAAAATATTAGTGGATGAGATCAATCACTAATCAATTAAAATATTAGTTGATGGGATCAATCATCAATCAATTAAAAATCTATAAAATACAAAGAATCTAAATAGTTTAAAATATTATTTCAATTAAAGAAATTATGATATATTGTTTATTTATTTTTAAATATTTAAAGAAATCAATTTAATTAAATCAATTAATTAAAATATTAGTTGATGGGATCAATCATCAAACGATTAAAAATCTATAAAATGCAAAAAATCTAAATGATTTAAAATATTATTCCAATTAAAGAAATAAAAGTAATATTATTTATTTATTTTCTAATATCTACAGAATCCAATTAATATAAACAATCGTCAAATTAGTTGATAAAAAGAATCAATTAAAATATTCGTACAAATGATTATAAATCAAGTTGTTGCATATTCAGATTAAAGTACAGAGTATGAGTGTGAATGAAGGTGAAAAAGTGAATAGTGATATGAACGAGTTAGGTGTTAGAATTACAAGTTTCTATGTAGCAAAAAAAGAGGAAAATGTTTTCGATTATTGAAAGTAAATTGGATATTCGAAAGGATTGAGAGAAATCATTCGTGGAAGATGATATCTAAAAAACGTCAAAATACTCTTTTCTAGGGAATTCAGGTGACTCTAGGATTCGAGTGGACGTGCTTATTGCTCGTGTTTCAATGTATGTTGCAACCTAAAAGACTTTTCTTTTCATTCTTTTCATTCTTTTTATTCTTCTTCCTTTTCTTCACTGTAGACTCTTCAACTCCTTCTCTTGGGACGAAGGATGAATCGAAAGTAAGGAAAAGACTTTGTAGTTACCATAGGAAAGATTCTCTCGGGAATTTAAAAAAAAAAAAACAAGACAAAAGAGAGAGAAAGAGAGAAAGGAAATCGGTGAGGATTTGTCTATCAGCATTTGGCTAGTTTGTATTTTTTACTCGACGTTTTATTCTTTTAAGAAGAAAATTTATGTTAAGTAGATTATAAATTGTAAATAATCTGATTTCATAATAATTTACATTTGTTTGATAATATTTGTTATATTTATTTGAGGGTTGATATTTTGTCAAAATATTTCTTAATATTCATAATTCCTGACAAATAACACTGCACAACAACAAAATATTCTTTGCATGTTTCCTTTACAAAATTAATCAATTTCTACTAATTTTCTGAATAAGAAAAACAAAAATGACAATAACAAATTCTTATTAGCTCTTCTTTCTATGCTCTTAAAATAAATTTTTTTTTGCCTAATTTCAATGGAATCAAACCCAGTGTCTTCGTAAGATCACAAAAACTAATATAACATTTCTATCATCTTTTTTAGATTTAAGCCACTGAAAATACATTAAAATCACTTAATTTGAACCACGAAACAAAACTTTGTAGTCCAATGTGTTATAACATTTATATTATTTTTAATATTTCTAATCATAAACCATAGACTATTTTTATTTACCCAAAATATAAAACAAAATCCTATCCCAGCTAAAAGTCAATTTCGCAACAATTATTTATTATTATTATTATTATTATTAAGTAAACCTTGGAGAAAATTTGACACGAAGTTATAGAAGTTATCGATCGAATTGTAATTTTTCTTTTTTCATCGTTCTTTCGTCCGTTCGTTCGTTTTCATGAAAGTCTCTGACGATGGTCGTCTCGTCGTTGTCGTCGTCGTGGTGCTGTCGAAGATAAATCAAGTTTATCTGGGAGGTACCCGCGGTTCAGGACAAAGTTATTATAGTTTCGATTCGATTACATCGTCGAGGTACCGACGACGGTTACAGTGGGTAAAAACAGGAGAAAGGGTGGCTGCTAGTGGAGGGGGGGGGAAGGGGAAAGGGTGGAGAGAAAACTAGAATCTTCTTTCCTGTTTATTCCTTCCACTTCGTTTCTTTTTTTTTTTTCTTCTTCTCTTTTTTGGTTAACCACCTTTTTCTTCTACTTCTTCTTCTTCTTCTTTAAATTCAACTTCTTTTACTACTTATTCATTTTTTTTTCTTTCTTTCTTTCTTTCTCCTATTCCTCTTTTCCTTCTCTTTCTCCTTCAGTCTGGCCAGGTTTCTTCAGTTTTTTTTCTTTAGCACCTTATCGTACTCGTTGAAAAAGTTAGCTTGGCTGGTTGTACCCTCCCATGCTGCTTTCACTATCGATCCAAACAGACATTCTTCTTTTAAGAAGACGTTCCTAGTCGAATTTATCGACTGTTAGAAATTCCTTCCTCTTTCTTTTGCTGCTTTTTTACTTTCTATTATTTTTTCTTATCCAACATATTTTTGAGATATAATTTGTTACTTAAGATTAGATAAGAATTTAAGTGATAAAAACAAATATATATATTATATAGATGTAAGGTCTTATAATTAATACCATCTATTAATTTGGAGGTAAAAGAATATAAACTTAATAACTGGAAATAAAATATTACAATTTTTCGATGTAAAAAATATCCAAAATTATTATGAAATATTAACAATTGTGATTATTAACAGAATTTAATAATAAAATAATATAATTCAAGGGTGTCCATAAAGGGGGACCTTGTCCATAATGGGGTCTTTTATCTTATATGTTTAATTGAATAGTCAAGTAAATCATTTTAATCCACATCAATTTGTTCTAGATCGTTTCCCTTCTCTTCCCTTCTCTTTCTCTTTTCGTAAACGATTCACCAAAGACGAGTTTTCGCGTGGATAATGGAAAAACTTTGGGTCCTCGTTGCATAGTCGTATACGATGCACATAGTCCTATGTATATATACATGTATATACATATATATACGTAGCTTTTCTATTCTTTTCAGACACGAGCTCAACGCGATAACGCTGTAAACGTTGTCGAGAACAATGTCTGTGTTTCAGGTTGGCATTGATGTAGGAACTCTCGCGACGACGACAGGTGCATTCCATTTTCTAACGCTTGACGGAAAACGGAGACAATCGTCTACGTCAGCCGATATTTTACACCAGTTGTCTATTTACAAGAGATACCCTTTTTTCTATCATCCTTATATCCAACTTTTTATACTTCAACCCTTATTCCCTATTCTAAACGTTACATATACTTGAAAAATTATTTATTACGTGTATTTTTATAAACTAATATATTGTTTTAATAAAATTATTTAATATTTAATTAACTTTTCTTACCCCCTTATTAAATAATTTAATATTAAAATATTAATATTAAATTTTATATTAATATTAAATTTTAATATTAAATAATTAATCAATAACTGCATATTTGTAATAATATTTGTAATTTTCTTGTTAGAATTCTTTAATTTTTTTTAATTTAATATTATTCTGTACATTGAGTACTAATTGTCAGGTAAATTAGGTTCCCGTGCGTTGAATAGTTTTTATAAGAAACAAAAGTTAATTGATATTAGGTTTGTCAAGTATAAAAAGGAGCAAAAAGTAGACATAATTGAATTGAAATTTGCCAGACCATATATAGGGCGTTTACTTATACTACTTGTCTGACCATATAT
>JACGTP010000081.1:118075-151692 GCA_023678845.1 Mischocyttarus mexicanus
ACATATGCATTTCACTTGCATAGGAAGAAAACACGCACATCCGTATACGTGACGCGAAATTAATTACGTACTTGTCTAATATCGTTAATACACCTTCCGACGTTCGAAGAAGACTAACAGTTATTATGAAAAATAGATACGAATACAATCGGAAGGTACCGAACATACACGAAGGTCAATAACAAATCTAACAAAGCGATTCTCTCCGACACCTGCTGAGGAGTGAGAGAGAGAGGAATATGTAAACAAAACATTCAACGCTCACTTAAGCCGGTGATTGCTGGGGAATGTTTTTCTATGTGTATTTCATATATAACGAATTTCTTAGAATTTACCGAGAGATATAGACATCAGCTGATGCTCATCCCATATGACTTGGATTTACGCATAAGCAAAGGTGTCTTCTCCTATCTTTCTTTCTATAGTTTATCCCGTTGACCTACTTTTCTTACCAGTGACCTATTTTTCAACAGCTGTTTTCTATTTCAAATGATAGATTTTTATTGATTTCTTAATAGTTAGAGAATTAATACGTATATTTTAGTATAAAACGATTATATTTGAATAATCATTTGTAATTTGATTATATACATTTCTTTTAGGCGAATTTAACTAAAATAATGTATACTTTCGTGCTGCAAATGGACTTAAACGAGTTTAGTAATTAATCAATTATAAAAATCATTTAATTTCAATGATGAAAAATTTAATATCACTTAAAATATATTAATCTAATTTTGTATTTATTAATAATAATAAGAAATAATTTATATAGGAGTATAGTATTTTTTTATTTTTAACGTTAACTACATTTATTTATTGGTACATTATTTATTTATGTTCTTCATGTGTCAGTGTTTTGAAATATTCATGATGCACTTGAAGTTTACCGAGTAATAATTACTCTATATTTCTTTATATTTTTCATAATTAAATTGTACTTACACCAATTATAAATTGAACAAAGCATTCGGATTTTAAATATTAACAAGTTATAAATAAAAAATTTACACTAAATTAAACATAAATTACGTGATACATCTTTTTGAAAAAAAATGTACTTACACTAGTTTCAAAATGAACAGTCCAATTGATTCTTTTAATGTGTATCAAAAGTTTAATATTTATTGATTATAAGTTCTATAAAAATTCATTAATATAATCATTAAAAAATATTGATTCATATTAGTTTAGTAAAAGTAACTTTTTTAACATATTCAGTATCTTAACTCGAAATCGTTTCTTTACAGAGTTACCTTCATTGATAGATGTAATACTATAGGGAATACGTGATAAGAAAAATATAGAGAAAGATAAGGAAGCAGTTATCTGACGGTATAGAATTTTCAAGATATTTTTCTTCCTTCTTGGATAGCTTGAAAATGATACTTATACTTGTTCCAATAATAATAGTAGTAATAGTAGTAACAGTAGTAGTAGTAGTAGAAATACTTTTACTAGTAGTAATAATAATAGTAATAGTATTCATGATAATAGTAGTAGTAGTAGTAGTAGGTATTGTAGTATTATACTTTTACGATTTACATCGTCGACAATGCGATTCACCGATCGGATTCTCTCACGGGTCATCGCTCGTGGATGCATTGGAAGGGATGTTAAAACATCGCATAGGATTTGCATTTATACCGGCGACCGACTATACTGCTACTGCTCTAGTCACCTATCTATGGATCATAAATTTAACGTCCTGGCCCATGGATTAAAAAAAAGTATCTTTTTCTTTGAGCTTAATATTTATGGGAAACTCATATTTTTTCCTCCAAAAATTTATAAAATCCATATTTTTTTAAATAAATATCTATATATATATTCGTAATATAATATATAGAATATTGTTGACAATGATTTTAAATAAATTATCAATATTTTTAATATAATTTTTATTATACACTAATTTTTATTAAAACAATGTTTAACTTTGATTATCAACGAAATGATTATTTTTATAGACCACTTTTGTTTTTGTTACAAAATACTCAAATCAAAGAAGTACAAATATTTGAATTAATTATCAATACTTTCCAAATGATTATTTTTATTGACCATTTATTTAATAAAATACTCAAACCAAATAAGTACAAATATGTTCAACCAATTATCACAACACATGATTATTTTTATTGTTCATTTATTTTACGAATGTACAAAAACCAAATAAACATAAATATTTTACTTTCACCATTCGTATATGTTCATTTGATTTTTGCCTTATTTTTTCATTTAATTCTGGTTTTCTGTTTTAGGTGAAACGTGAGTTTCATAGATCAAAGTCGAGACGAATAACTGGAATTTTTCATGAAATAAATTTCTACAAACTCTCCATATATCCATCTGTCTATCCTTTATTTACAATCCAAGAAAATTAGCCAGATTTTAGACTCAAAATATATGTTACTTAAAAATCTTAATTCAAAAAAATAGAAAAAATAGAAAAATCCTAATTCATCAACCAAAAAAACAGAGATTTTAAATTCTCGAAAGATTTAAAATTGTCAAACATTTTCGTTCAAGGTTAAATGATCTTTAACGATATTAACTTCCTATTAAAAACCGTAATAAAATTTTCTTGCAATCGTTACATTTTCTTTTATTTTTATTAATTTACTGTTTATGAACTTCGTGAGGTAAGTTTATCATTTGACAATGTTAGGGTATCGATGCTGGTATTGGAAAATGGCCAATAACATGAGAAACCATAATGTCATAATAAACATAATAACAATAATAATAATAATAATAATAATAATATTCGGTACACAAGAAAGCATGCACTTGTAATAATGATCATAATAATAATAATAATAATAATAATAGAATAGAACGTGACACGTTATCGTATCGATTCACATCACGTGATACGCGTTTCCACGGTGTCTTTTTTCAACGTTCGCGGAATATTAAACGCTGATTTTGCGATAGTGATCTTAAGAAGGAACGACGTTGACGTACGATCTTATCGAATTTTCTCGTGCAAGCTGTTTCTTACTCTCTCTCTCTCTTTCCCTCTCTTACTCTCTCATTCTCTCTCTCAGTCTCTCATTCTCTCTCTTTTTCTCTTACTTACATACACTTTATCACAAAATATGTGCCGGAAGAAATCTGCTCGCGTGGTTCGCAACTCGCGAAGAATTTCTTTCCGTTCTTTGCTATTTACGACAGACATTTTCCACTTCGTGCGACAATATTCTCTCAAACTTTGGTTATAACAAAAAGGAAAAATCATTCTTACAATTGGAGGAGAATATCATTCGTGAATGTCAAAACTCGAATTATATAAGTTTGATAGATAATAAAAGAAACGTAAAGTAGTAAATAAGATCGTAGTAATGGGGATGGGTTTTCTAAAGAAATTCTATTTTTATAGAATGTTACTTTTTCATTGGTATTTCAAACAAATTATCAAAACTTTTAATACAATATTCTTTTCAGTATATGATACAAGTGAAAAAAAATATATTATTAAGATCTTGAATAAGTTCTCAGCGTTTCTTAAAAAATGACATTAGCAATACTCCTTGCATGAAATTTCAAATAATAATTCATCGACTATGTAACCTTGAATTTTCAGTCTATGGTGTTTCACTAAAGTGTCAACCACGTGTTTGTCTATTTTTATGGCAAATAAAGTGTTTTTGCGTGGAATTTTATAGCACGAATTTATTCTAAAGAAATCTGCAGTTAAAACATAGAGAATTCTTGTTGAAATTTACAGTGACAATACTCTGATACGACATACAAAGACTGATTTCGACGCTTGAAATGTAATGTTTCCTTAAAGAGGCTAGCAATTTACTGGGGGTAGGTAAAACCTTAAAATTTGCTCACAGACCCAATAAAATTAGCTTATGAAAGCTGATCGTATTGCAACTGCTCGTTTACAATATCTAAAGGAACCATGACGTTGCAAGCTAGCAGTACCAGTGCAACGATGATTTAAGAAGAGAGTGCAACGTTCAAAGACATAGAGTACGATGGGTCCATTAAAGAATGAAGAGATTGACGAATTCAGGTTGTGAGAATAAAGAACAACCGATTACTTTGGTAACCGCTATCTTTGGATAGCACAATCACTGAAACCCAAACACGAGCAGGCTACCACGAAGACTATCAAAAACGATGGTATGAGAGCTGGATCTCCTCATCGCAGGAGAATGTAGTTAAAAGTTGGAATAAGAACAGGACAATATCCTAAACTAAGAAGAGAAGAAAAAGAAAAGTAATGATTTTCAAATTGGGAATAAAAAACATTCTGGTGCACTGACAAAGTTTCAAAACGAACAATTAGAACCTTATATTGAACTATACACTTTAACCTTGAACCTTATCTTTCATTATATTTTAAATAAAGCTTTTATATTGTCAAAAATACAGCAAGAATTTATTCAAGTTCTTAATAACATTTTTTTTAGTACTTGATACGAGTGATAAAGAAAATATTACTTTTGGTTTATGTGTAATTTAATTTATTACATTTAATTAATAAAAGAAAATTGTCAATATTTGAAAATAAGTTTTAGTATGCATATAATCATTGATAAAAAAAATGATTTTAATAATTATTTCAATGATCAATATAAAAATGTAATACTTTGAAACTCGTGTTATCGAAGTTTCTTTATAGTTGACTATGTTTCTTTAGTGACTATGTAAATATGAGTAACATTTCCATTGACAAACCGTACTATGAAGAACTACATATTATAGTAATTTTTCTGTCAGTCAATGTGCCACTTGTTACGTTTCAATATTTATGAACAATAAGTAAGTTTCCAGGAAAGTTAGATTCCGACCAACCAACTGCATGAATATTAAAACAAAAGCTCGTGTTCTTTCAAGCAAGTCGACAATATTCTCTTCTTCCACTAGGACGATCGACGACGTTTTCTGAAGAAAGTGAAAATCGATTGAACGAAAGTTACATCCTAGTTTATTGTTTTATATTTCACTTCTACACATCCAATATTATTTTCTCTGAATTTACACGTCTTTTTTATTTCTTTTTTTTTTTTATAGATAAATCAATCAATTTTTCTCTTTTTTCTTTTATCAACGAGAACAGAACAAAAAATTAAAAAAGGACATACAGGCTGGTAATATAAAAAATATATTCAAAGATGTTATTTGAATTAATCTTGCATCGAATTAAAAATAAAAATAAAATTTCATTCTACCATGAATTTGGATTTTATTTCTAGTTTATTTTTATTGCAATACGTTTAATGAATATTTATGTTAAACCATAATTTAAATATTTAATTTATGTAATTAAAGCGAATGAACGAAAAGAATGTTTTCTTTTTTATATTTTTTTTTTTTTCAAAATCGTGTTAATTAAATTCCGAAAGAATGTACATCGGGAAGAAATCTGTCAATGATTTAGATTTTTCCACGTAGATCGAAGTGAAATTCGACTGACGTTTGAAATGCCGACAGTTCGTTCGTTTTGCAGATGAGATCGAAACGTGAACAGATAAAAAAGTAGAGTTAGGGTGATTGAACAAAAGGGGAATCGAGACACACGTACACATACACACACACATATATATATAAAACCATATATATACACTTATATAGAGTGTATAAAATTTTAATTAATCAATGATGCTATTATTAAAATAATTTTAATGATTTTGTATTAAAAGAAAAAGTTCAAAAATTCCTGATTCTTTCGGAATACAAAATTAAACGTCAATTTTGTTAGTTGTTTTACAATTCAATACATTTATATGAATCGATCAATATGAACACCCTATATGTGTGTATATATATGTATATGTATATGTATTATATATAAAAGTACATACATAGAAGAGACTGAACGCGGCCAGCTCAAGTTTTGGGCAAAAAGGTAGGAATTTACAGGATACCCACCTTTCTCTCTTTCTTTTTCATTCTTTCTCTCTCCTTTCATTCGTTCGTTGGTACGCGCGTCAGCACTCGTATTGTCCTCTGCTTCGTTTCTTTCTTTCTTTATCTCTTTCTCTCTTCTTTTCACTCCCACGAGAATCGGCCTGGCTTTATTCCGCTCGAGTTCCTCGATTCGGAGAATCTGCCAATTTATCTCTCATTCTCACAGGGAAAATCGTAGAAACCAAATTCGAGGTTCGTCATCTTTTTTTTCTTCTTTTTTTTTTTATTAAACCAAACCATCATAAAAACATCTCGTAATTCAACTAATAATCCTATTGTCCGATCAAAAACCAAATAATTTCATTGAAATTCATGTTTGCACGATTGTTACTTCCTTTTTTTATTTTTTTTTCGTTAACGATTGAATTACAATTTTTAACCACATTGATAAATATTATTTAATAGGTAGTTAAATATGAAATGGAGCAAATAATGCACATAATTGAATAGAGAATTTGCTCCATTTCATACTTGACAATCTAATATATTTACATACTTTGACAGTAATTGTTTATCATATTTATTTAAACAAAGAGCAACGGTTTAATATTTTAATCTTGTTTTTTTGTTAATACTACCCTTATTGCAATTTGCTATTAGCAAATAGGATTAAATAGCTGGTAGGTACGTACGGTGGTTGTTAAACGAGAAACTGGAGGAAAATGAAGCAAATATCGCGCCTGTAGATAGGCAACCCGTTTACGAGTCTGCATTCACTAACCGTATGTGCGGTTGCATATTTCCGGGCGTTCGACCAAGCATGAAAATGAGGTAAAATCAGCTAAAAGAGAAACGATAGATGTTACTAATCTTTTTCTATTTCTTTTTTTTTTTTCTTCTTTTTTCTTTTCCTTTTTTTTATTACGTGCCACGAGCATAAGTATAATGTAAAGACGTATAAGTAGTTGAATATAAAAAGAACATTTTAATATTTTATCAGGCTATGTGGAAATGTTCGAGGACACGATTCACATATGTACGACTTATATATATGTACGACTTATATATATGTATAAGTAAGTAATATATATTTTTTATACTAGTAATAGTATAAGAAAAAAAAATATTATATATTAAAAATAGTATATATTACTAGTAATAGTATATATCTAGTAATATATATATTACTAGAAAATACTAGTAATATATACTAAAAAAAAAAAATATTATATATTAATAATAGTATATTTTTATCATAGTTTATATTGCTGTTATTAATATGATTTTTAATAAGTATTGCAATACAATTGGTGTCACATTACTCTCCTATTCTTCCCCAATATGTTGCTTTTCGAATTTTTTAAATATCATTCCTAGTTTGGTTTTTATAGGCTTGTTTCCGAAACTATAGTAAATTTGTCAAATTTGTTCGGTTATCTCTGCATAGGCATCGGTTTTCTCTGTGCATTAGAAGGGATATACATGCATGGGAACTTATATGTGTATACATGAATAATAACTATATGTTTATAAAATATATAAGGTAAAAGACCCCATTATGGACAAGGTCCCCATTATGGGGCAAGGTCCCCATTATGGGCAAGGTCCCCTTTATGGACAAGATCCCCCTTTATGGACACCTTGTTGAATTATATTATTTTATTAATAAACTCTGTTAATAATCACAATTGTTAATATTTTATAACCTGTTACGAGTTAAAAGATTTAGAGTAAGAGATTAGGTATCGGTAAACATGATTACCGTTAATGTCTTTGATAAAAACTAAATTACTCTCCAAGGAAACCAATTTATTGATAATTTCGTATGTTCTTGGTACTTTGCCAGATGTATATTTTGGATACCTTCGAGGTATGAATATAGTTTTAAAGGAAAATCCAGAATATTCCAAATTACAGATTTCCTCAGAAAGAAACAGAGAGAGAGAGAGAGAGAGAGAGAGTTTAGAGAAGTAGATGTAGATGTTTGGTTTACGAATATATTCCAGTGTATATTTTGCATATTTACTCCTATCTTCATTTCCATCTTTACGCTAACATTAATTACACTTGAGATTTATTATTTATATTTATTCATAACATCATTATTTGACGTATTAATTGAATCATTTTTTCTTATTCCTTTTTTATCTTTTTTTTTTATATACTCGCTTATATTTCGTCTCATGTTTTTTTGTTTGTTGAGTTTTAATTATAAGAGATAAAATGAGAGATAGAAAATGTATTTTTTACGTTTCGATTGAGAGATAACAATTTCATTATTTGTTGTATAATTTTGCTTCACAATTTAATTGTGCTATTTTATATAAATATTTTCATTTTTCTCTTTATGCTAAATTCGATTATGAAATAAAAAATTATTTTCGTTTTAATTAAAATAACAATTTATAGTATTTTCATTAACAAAATCATCGATTTCTCTTCCCTTATTTAAAAAAAAAAAACAAAAAAATACGTTTATCAATATTCTTTTATGTTTTCCGTTTGCTCAGGAATTATATTTTAATTCAAATCACAATTAATCTACATTATTTTCTCAACAACGTTATTAATTCTCATTTGTTTTGTCTTCTATTTTTTTTTAATTATTATTTTAATATCATCAAATATTAAGTTCTTAATCTCTCGCACATTTCGTTCAACCGTTAAAGAGGGTTATACCCAATTAGAGTTTTCAAAAAATCGATTTTTATTTTTACATTTTCGAAATGTACACGTATTTGAGTATATTCTCTGAAAATTTCAAACCGATCCAATAAATATTTCTGGAGATATGCCCATATTTGGAAGGAAGTTTCAGAGCGTGGAACTTTCAATGCGTTTTTCTCAAAACGGTGTTTTCAAAGTTAGTAATCACGAAATCTCAAAAATGGTTCAATCGATCGATCTGAAATTTTAACACAATCTTCTTAGATATATTCTTTAGGGATTGGCCAAAGGAATACAATTTCTGATTATTATTTCTATTTTTTAAACAATTTTTCGTGCTAAATTTGTGTCGTAAATTCAAATTTTGTCTACACAGTCGCCATTGTATCAAAAATTAAAATTTTGACTATTTCTTAGTGTCAATTCCAAGATTCATCTATCCACTAAAAGAATATGACCTATATTTGACTTGAAAATAATCTAAACCAGAGATATCATGATCACCGTCAAACACCTTTTTTTTTGGAGGACCTTCGGGAGATCGTCTACAGGAGGAATATAAATCAATATTTTGACACAATCTAAGTGTCATTAGTAACTTCAAAATAGACACTATCTGACTAACTATTACTTGTACTTGTAAAATAAAATCCTTTTCTTTAAAAAAATTATTTAAACAACGTCTATTATTTGCCTTGCAGCTACGTATAATCCCTTAAATTAACGAGTGTATTTTATTTACGGTAAGAAGAAAATACAAAAAAAGGAGAAATAAATAAAAAGAAAAAACCAAAAGGATATAATTAGAAGTGAAACTGTCTAAAGACTTATAAGCAAAGAATGAAAGTCTGGGAACTATACGTGTCACAGAGTTAGGTGAGAAAACTTACTCGTGGTATCACCGGTCCTCGTCTCCGGTAGGAAGAGTGATTAATATCTGAAACGGTATGAATGCTTCTAAAGAAGAAAGAGAGAGAGAGAGAGAGTAAGAGTGTGAGAGAGTATGTCTGCAATTAGTTTGAAATATCGACGGGTTTGAAAAGCAAGCAAGCAAGCAAGCAAGGAAGGAAGCAAGCAAGGAAGGAAGGAAGGAAGGATGCAACGATTGAAGGAAGGAAGGAAACACACACAACTGCACAAACATACACGTACGCATAAAGAAGAGACACGCACACACACACACACACACACAGGGGGGTGCGTTCACTCACGTCGACATTTTCGCAAAGTAGGATGGCTGACTGAGAGAGTGGTGGCAAATATCGGGGACTATGGTTGGGAAGGCCTCCCCCTTTTCCCCCTTTGCTTCCTACTCCCCACTCCCCCTTTCACTCCTTCCATTGGTGGGTGGGTAGATGGTAGTCGGTGGTCGCGTGCCGAATATAATTCAATGCCGATATAATTAATTGGCAGTCCAAGTTAGATCGATCATTTCTCTCCCTACGCTTTCACATTTTCCCTTTTTTTCTTTCCATTCATTTTTGTTCATTCTCTTTTTATTTATTTCTTTCATTCTTTCTTTCATTATTTTTCTTTTTCGCAGGTTTGTGTAACGATAAAGGAAAAATTTACCATTAGAAAAATCGTTCGCGTGATAGAATACAAAAGAATAGGTTGGAATGAAAAAAGGAAGAATAAAATGGAAAAGAGAGAAAAATAGATTGCGTGTTAATGCGATCGTTGTTATGTTATACTCAACAAAAGGACTCAAAAGATGACAAAAATAGACAAAAACAGACTTATAATTAAGTTTCTATTGTATTATTTAGCCAACTTTTTTCAAATGGTTTCTAACATGCTCGAAATGTGCTAAGTTTTCTCGACATAAAATCTCAACAGCGCGATCGCGCTGTTTGGGACTCAAACGGTTAAGTCACTGATTTAATTTTTGATGAGCAAGCTGCTCTTCAGATGACTGTAACTCAAAAACTATTTGAAATATGCGTTTGAAATTTTAATATGTTACTTTTAAAGGTATAGACTATCGAAGTATGCAAAACCTAAAAATCGATATTTTCAAAATTTCACACTTGGTGTGCCCTTTAAATAATTAAACTCCATTTATTTTTGTTTTGTTCTGAACTCAAAATATTTGCCTGGGGTCCACTGGATTCTGTGTGACCGTAACGAGTTAACTTGTATATTTTTATCAATTATTGTTTATTATTTGATCGTTTTTTCAGTGATTAGTTGACCGAAACAAGTATTGTCAGATGTGATTAATATTATCAAAGTTGTGTTTATTATAATGAAAATATTTATCGGGAAATTACGAAGAAAACTATATCCTTAATCCAATATATGTCTTAGTAATTTTCTATTTGAGAGAAATCGAGAACACATCTCTTTTCCTTTGGGAATCAGTTCTCTTTGTAAGACCACTTTACGGAACTAATTCGTATAGTCTTTTTCTCTTCCTCTCTCTCTCTTTCTATCTTTACGAATGAAATTAACATCGTCTCTGTATTTTCCCTCTCTTTCTTTCTTTATTCAATTCTTCCTTGTTCTTCCTTAAGTAATTCTATTTTGTAAGATGCGTGCTTAATTAATTCGAAATCTCTTCGACCCGTTTCAATCTTTTGTAAACAACAATTTCTATTCTATCATACAAATAAGTTTCCATTCCATTTCAATTCATTTTTCTAAATTCTTATTAATTTACGTTTAACGATACGATTGTTTATTTATTATCTTCAACCAGTTAATTGTGTTTGACGAGTATATTCGTCATTGAGAAGTGATTTTGTGTCATGACGAATATATAAACCCCTTGATGATGGTTGATTGATACAAATAAATTTGCCGATGCAAATACAAGGCTATTACCCTTCGAAATTTATTGCAGAGTTGTATTACAATGTTAATTAGCTTTCTTGTAACGTCTTTGTATAGGACAAATCGTCTCTGTGATGAATAATGAATCACTCCTGATTTGTTTTCCGTATGGTCAGGTACGTATCCAGGAACAGAATAGGACGAACGTCTCGGAAAAAGGTCCCAACAGGGACTGGGACTTACAATTGGTAACACAGCTCTGCAGGGATAGAAAAAGAAAATTCTTATGAAGTTTACGTGCATTCTTTGAAATGTGAATTGAATCGGCTAAGGTTGTTTTCGATCGTACAAGTTCTTTTAATAGAATACTTTTGCATGTTAATCTTTACTGTCATCATTTTGATATCTTTTCTGAATTAATTGTTACAATAAGAAATATTCTTCAACGTATGTTGTAATCTTTATTTTGTATCATCTCCTGATCTTCTTATAAATGTATTTTATTTTTTTGTATTAATAGATTTATCCCTTAAGTAAATAAATAAATAAATAAATAAATAAACATGACAGTCAAAGCGTTAATGATAACGAATAATATAGAAATATTGATTTATAGATTAATCAAAAGGTACTTGGAAATTTTCAAATCTTTGTTCGTTAAAGACTAACTGACGTGAATATAATACACTCCAACCAATAACTGATTGAATTCATTCTATAACGTGGAATTAACAATACGAAGAGTAATATGTAAATGGATTTCATCACTTTGACGAGCAAATAATCGTTACCCATGGGTCCATACAGATTTCCAAAAGGGGCTTTCGATAATATTTTATATTTATACATAGTTTGTATATATATTGTATATAAAAACATATATACAATATAGTCAATACAGAGACAGGAATCTCCATCAGAGAAAATTGCAATATTTAGTCGTGATATTATCAACATATTCAACAATTTACCTAAATGAATTTTCATTGATTTGAACAATCAATTAAACGATGATACATTTTTTTTTTGTTCTTCTTCAAAATTGATTGACGTTACAATAAAACAAAGATAATATTAGATTGATGTTCGAAAGGTTATTTCGATGATAATTAAAAGAAGATATTTTTGTATTTATTAGGTCGAGTCATAAGCAACTTCCGATGTAATTAATTTGGCTAATACATAAATTAATATAATCTTTACTTGATAGAAAAAGTATCCTTAATGAATGAATTGAATATTATTAATGTTACTTTTACACGAAGCAAGCATGAGTTATTAGTTTTGGTTTAAATGTTAACAGACAGACAGACAAATAGACAATTATCGTTATTTTCGCGAATATTTATAATCAATGTTTCAATACGAAGTATAGTGGTGCATATAAATCCTGTTATTTAATTAAAGTAAAATGTTTGATAAATCAACAGAAATTGGAAGTTACTTATTTGACTCGACTTAATAGAAAATGCATTTCAATGAAAAATATATTGAATCTTTTCCACGAAGCAAGTTTTCGCCTTTTTTTTCACTTGACGAAACCCAGACGAAACCCTAACGCTTTTAAACGTTTCGAAACTGTTGACGCATCTACTTGGAATATTTTCCCAAACTCTGCTAACGTCTGACATGGATCTTGATCAAGCAATTCCACTAATTCTTCGTCTTGAAACTTTATCGGTACGCCAGAACGTTTCTTATCCTTAACTTTAAAATCATTATTTTAGAAACATCAAAAGCAGTCTTTGCATGTCGTATCCAACAAAACACTGTCATCGTAAGTCTTAACAAGAATTCTGTCTGCTTCAACTGCAGATTTTTTTAGAATAAAGCAGTGCAATAAAATTCCCCGCATAAACACTTTATTTGACACAAAAATAAACAAACACGTGATGGACCCTATAGTGAAACACCATAAACTTAAATTGAAGGTAACAGACAGTATTTCCTTGCAGATGCATTTACCATTCAAAAATTCCATGCAAGGAGTACTGCTAATGGTATTTTTGAACAAACAGTGAGAACTTATTCAAGGTCCTAATGTTCAATATTAAATGATTAATTAATAATGGTAATACTTGTCGAGATGTAGAACATTTTCATGTAAATTGGTCGCGTAAGTTTGTCACTTCTTTAAGAATAGAACCTAACATAATACATATCCTGCAAGTCATGTTCTCTCTGAAGTATAGCAATCATCAGGAAGATCGATATCACTGAGGGAAACTTGAATGCTACGGCACTAAGTGTCCCTAATTAATTTTGCATTACTGTCGGCTCCGTCTGCTCTCCTTATATAATCAACGTTGATATAATTAATCGCTTTCCAACGTTCAATCGATTATGTCATATTCTATATACGTATACATATAATACGCATACATACGTATGGATAGATATTATAGATAGATAGAGAAATAAAAACATAAAAGATGAATGTATTTTTAAATATTTAAATTCTCGATTAAAAAACGTGAAAAATAAAATAATATATTAGGTGTACAAATAAGTTTCCGCTGTACAACAAAATATGGCTTTATGATTAAATATTATGGTTAAAATTGTTTCATGTAAAACGTCATATCGTAGGGTTTGACATCTCTCGACAACATAATTTTGGTATATTAGTGATTTTGTATCGATAACAGATATTTTTTTTCGTTCGAAAATGTCGAGTTTTGAGCCAAATAAGCATCATTTGCGGGAACGTTTGATTCAATTATTTAATTTAAAGAAATCTGCATCTGATGAGCATCGATTGTTTGTGGAAGCATATTTCGAGGCTTTTTTAAGTTAGAGAAGTTTCATGAATGGTTTTTTTAGTTCAAGAACGAAGACTGTGACGTTGAAGACAAAATACGTAAGGGAAGGGTGAAAATGTACGAATACGCAGAATTGGAAACACTATTGGTTGAAAATTCGTGCCAAACGCAAAAAAAAAACTTGCAATTATATTCGGAGTAACTCAGCAAGCAATTTTACATCATTTAAAATCATCAAATGCTTAATTTTTTAATAAGAACGGCGGAAACTTATTTGTACACCTAATAATACAGTTATGCAGGATATTATTAATGGAAAGGTCTTGTATTTATAATAACAATCCCAGTTTTTTCGAGTTAGCAAAAGTAATGAGTGAAAGGAACAAACAAAGATACACAAATTAATAACAATAATACAATGATTAAGATATGAAATATAATAACACAAATATTCATTCGTGCTCGTCACGTAAACTTTTACAACTCTCACGTCTTACTCGTTACATGTCTTCGATTAACTCTTAATTATTATACGTTTTTAATTACTCTTTTCATCATACGTCTTATACACACATTTTTTCACGTCAAACGTCGTCAATCAATTCCTTGCTCGTCTTACATCCTAATTCAACTCTTTTCTCTTGTTTAAGCATAAACATCTTTTCGTCACGATCCGATCACATTTGTACATCTCACACACATGCATCGTCATATGCATACATATTTATACGCATGCACACTCGTATGCATACACATGCACTCGTACACATACAAACTCATATACACACACATACGCAACAGCTTCACGTACACAAGACTTGCACACCTGCATAATCTTTACCCTCTCAACACACACACACACACACACACACACATACATAAACTATTGCATCCTACAATAATTATAAATATGTTTATAAATATATGTATTAATAAATATTACATTCCTAAGGTAAGGTTCAATATAAAATTCCAATTGTTCGTTTTGAAACTTTGTCGGTACGTCAAGTTTCAACAATAATTCTCTATGCTTCTTTTGTAGATTTCTTTAGAATAAAGCAGTGCAATAAAATTCCCTGCGAAAACACTTGATTTACCACAAAAATAGACAAACACGTGGTTGAACCTATAATGAAACACCATAGATTGAAATTGAAAGTTCTATAGAGTACTTCCTTGCAGTTGCATTATTATTCGAGAATTCCATACACGGAGTATTGCTAATGTCATTTTTTAACAAACGGCGAGAACTTATTCGAGTTCCAAATAATTGTTTTTAAAATTTACGGGAGCCCATAGAAAATAAAAAACACTATTATACAATTATTTATATTTCATTTATTAGATGATAATTATTAATACGTCAATTAAATCAATCTTATATGTTCTTATCGTAATTTTTTCATCTACGAACGAGTCGATAGTTTTTAATGTTGATTTATCTAAAAGATCATGAAAAAACGATAGAAATTATTTTGTATTTTTTTTTCTTTTAGTTCTAGACAGATTCGATATAATTGGAAAAATAATTAATCATCCTTTTCATTGATTCTTTACTGGAATTGTATTCTTCGGGTTTTCGATCGTTTGTTGAGGGAGTGTTGGTAGTAGTGAATTGTTGAAGGGGAAGAAGAAATGGTCGAAACGTCAAACATTTTTCATCGTTTCTTCTCTTCCCTTTATCTTTTTTTTTTCTTCTTTTTATATCATCCTTTCTTTCATTCTCTTTGTCTTTTTCTCATCACTTACGTTTCCACTTTTAATTACTATCCTTGTTAGCATTATTTCCTTGTTATTTTTGCCGCGTCGTGTTCTGGGTCCACGTTATGGGACATTTTTTCTTTTATCTCTCTCTCTCTCTCTCTCTCTCTCTCTCTTTCTCTTTCTATTTCTTTCTAAATATATATACGTAACTTATATATTTGCTTATTTCTTTCTCTCGAAAACCTTTTTACGCGTGCCCTTTTTAATTAAACCTTATTTTTTTTTTCTTTATCGCGATAACACATTTGCCTAGGTTACGACAGAAAGATTCGCACGTTCCTTAATTACGACATTTAAAACAATACTTGTGCGAGATGCAGAATTGAAATTTCTATATTTTATACATTTTTTATACTATTTTATTTTATTTCGTTTTTTTTTATTTTTTTTATACAATAATTATAATATATAAGGTAAAAGACCCCATTATGGGCAAGGTTCCCCTTTATGGACACCCTGTTGAATTATATTATTTTATTAATAAACTCTATTAATAATCACAATTGTTAATATTTTATAACAATTTTGGATAGTTTTTACATCGAAAAATTGTAATATTCTATTTCCAGGTATAAAGTTTATATTCTTTCAGCTCCAAATCAATAAATGGTATTAATTACAAGACGTATTGGATCTTTCCATAATGGGGTCAGTGGTATGTCCATAATAAGGACATTCGACTCGTTCGTTTCAAGTTCATTTATTTATTATCAAATTTATTTCTATCGAAGTTGATTACTTAAATTGACAAGTAAAAACATTGATTAAAGTGTCTTATGGAAAAAAAGTGTATTATATTGGTCTGAAATATGATTTAAAAATTCAAATATTCGCAGTTACTCTTATAGTGTCCATAATGGGGGCTTTTACCCTATATATATTATTATAAATATGTTAGAAAATGGAATTATAATTATTTAGATAGATAATAATTTGTAAGGATAATTTATTGATTTATTTATGAAATTATTGGGCCAGTTTAATACTCGTACGTTTGGGTCCATTTATTATATGTTTATATATGTACGTGTAAATTTAAATATGTGTCTTTTTAATTTTATTTTATTTTAATTATTGCCTATTGGAGGGATATAAATGACCTTTCTATTTATTTAATTCTAACCGACAGTAAGCTTTTACAAGTGCAATCTCATTCCCTCTCTCTCTCTCTCTCTCTCTCCCTTTTATTTCTCTCTAACAGTTCTGTGGAGTACCTCATTAATAATAACGTGGTGATCAAAAGCTCCAATTATTAATGTTGAAATAAGCATGACGTGTATGTATATCATTGAATCGAACAGACGTAGCTTGTATACAACATTCATTTCTGTCTAGTCATCTTTATCTATTTCAAAATAGCTATCATTCGGAACAAATATAATTATCGACACGTAGGTCTTTCACTTATTCATAATTAATCCTAATTAACTCATAAATTTACATTAATAAAAATAATACAATAAAATAATTCTATAATAATAGAAATTTGTTTAAAAATCAATCTCCTCGATGTGTGATTGGAAAATTAGAAAATTTTCATAAATTCACAAATACGCGTATTCGTAATTATTTATTCAAAATATTTCTTTTTTTTTTATTCAAAGCAAGTTAATCGAAATAGGATTAAAATAAATCGTACGATTTATTGCATTCATTTTTTTTATTTAAAATAATAATAATAATAATAATAATTTATTTGAATATATAAAATTAACGTAGAACTTGTCTCTTATTCGTTGAAAGTTAATTAATTGAAATGGAATGAAAATTGATCTCTCGATAATTTCCTGAATTATAAAATTGGAATAGGAAAGAGGATGAACTTCTTTTTTTCTTTTTTTCTTTTTTTAGCGATCCTTCCAGCAAATTAAATGAATGAAATATGTCGAATGAGCACGATATATAAAGTACTTTCACGTATATACGCAATCTATCTATGTATATTTAATTTTTTCATTTTCAACGGGGTTACACGCAAACTTTAATCTACCAGTTCAAATACAATGAGATCGAAAGTTTTCAATGAAATTTTCCAAGTCGTTGATGTACATTAAAAACGTTGAAAAGGATAGTTTGGATAGATCATTTTCTCTTTGTAAAAGGTACCTTTGCAAAAACTTTTTCTTAATGAAATATTTATAAAATCAATTACTCGCGTTTTTAACACACTTTACTTTTACATTAAACTGATTTTTGTTATTTTTTGTAATTTATCCTTCTTCTAATATTTTTTAATAGAAAAAGAAGAAAATGTTGACCTCGATTATGAAACTTTTGACAAATACTGTACTTTGAATATTTAATAAAACAAGTATGAGAACATAATTTCGAATAGAATTATGATCCTGGTCATAGGAAATTTGTATGGGTTGGTAATACGAATGATAACGACAAAGACGATTACAAGTCGTGTCAACCCTGGTTGGTAGGGTTTAGGGGAGATAGGTGGGGAGGATAATTCAGGACCGATTAGAAAGTCACGAACTATAATTTACTGTAGCATGAAATCAAAAGGTATAATCAAGTTTAGGAAGGAAAAGAGATATCCCTTCTCCAAATTCGTTTTATCGTTTCGTCAACAAGAATTGTGTAGAAATAAGAAAAATGAAAAGAAAAGAAGAAGAAGAAGAAGAAGAAGAAGAAGAAGAGGAGGATGATGATAAGGATAAGATGGAGAAAAGGATGGATGATAAGGGATGAGGAATAAGGGGTAAGAGGTAAAATCTTCTCTTACTTTTGACGGATGAAATCTGACAAAACTTTTCCCATTTACATACCTCTTTAAATTTACCACGTTCGAAGGATGTTCACCCTTCTCTCTCTTTCTTTCTTTCTTTTTTTACCTTTTTCAAGTATTCCTATCTCTTTCTCTATCCCTTTTTTCATATCTCCCTAGGGATTTCTAAATAAACCAGACACTTTTCAAATGGATTCTCGTCTGGAAATATATACGCTACGATGATAACTTAGAAAATTTCTTATCAAATTTTATCATCCAACCCTAAATATTTTCCATTAGATATATTATTATTATTATTATTATTATTATTAATATGTATTTATTAATTTTAAGTTTTTCTTTAATTTTTTTTAGATTTTATTTGAATATTCGATTTAACACGTACCGGTATATAAATGAAATATTATTTATTTAAATTTAGGGACAAAATATATGAGAGTTGATTGAACAATATTTAATCTAAACTAAAGAATAAACTATTTCATTATTTTTTTATTACAAGTAAAATTAAAAAGCACACTTAGTGTGACTGCCTTGAAAAAAGATGATTTTTGAGAATATTTTTTTCAAGAATATTACTGCATGAAAGAAGTTTATTAAACTAAAAGATATTGNATTGAAATTTACCGAAATGGCAGAGTTCTTAAAACAAGTTTCAAATTTCATGCGAGAATTTGATGATCTTCAGTCTACCAAAACGACATTTTTTATTTGATTGAAAACCTGTAAATATTATCTGTAATTGTAGTTTCTCTTATTTGCAGGTAAACCAATGTAAATAGTGTATACTTTAGTAAATAATTTATAAAATAGTTTTAGGATTGTATAAATAAAATAATTTAATAAATAATTTTCAAATTGTATAATTAAAATAATAAATTCTTATTTGTAGAACTCAAGGCAGTCTTATTTCACGATATAGAAAATCATTATATATATATAGGAAGATTTTATTGTTTGCTATAAAGGGGAATCCTATTTCTTGACGAAAGGTCCATAGTAATAACTATTTCGTTTCGGTTAGGCTCGTATGAAGCTGATTCGTATCGTTTCCTATCAACAAGATCGGATTTAAACGCACGATTCTTACGAAGAGAAGATCGATTTGTACCAAGTCCCTTCCTTCCATCCATACATGTCTCTCCATATGTGTACATATGTGTGTGTGTGTACGTGTTCATGCATATGTATGCGTGTACATGCGTATTCGTGCGTGTTATACGTGTGCATTCATTTTTTTTTAAGTATATATATACACTCGTAGAGATATATTTTCTCCAAGTCGAATGACATTGTATCAGATTTTATCCTTGGGATATCTTATCGTTCCATTTCACATGATATTGATCCTAAAACGTCCTTTTTCCAAAGATTCTTCATCTTCATCTGGTGATTCCCCCTTTTAAATCTCTGCTTTTCTCTCTTTCTTCTTTCTATTCGAATTCCGGAGTCACAAATCCGTACGACCTCGATTACTACGAGTAATCCTAGACGATGAGGATAAAGTCGTGAAAAACCTACTGGTAAGTATAGTACTTACACTACCTCAAAATGTAATATCGTACTAACACATATATATTTTCCTATATGGACCGTTTATTTTGAAAGTAGTGAAAGTTCATTTTCTTTCGTTTCGAGAAAATTAAATGTTAACAAATTAGACGATTAAAAAATATAGATTAATTATGTGAAATCTAAGAATATTTGTACTAATTCATCAATATGTTATTTGATTATATAAATTTATTTTAAACGAATTTAATTAAAATAATATATATTTCCATGCTGCAAATAGACTTAGAGTACTTTCATTATTAGTTAATTGTAAATATCATGTCTATATCTTTATGTAAATTGGACTTACACCACTTTCATATAACCAATGGTTACACAGTTTCTTTAACTGGCCAATTCTAAATTGAACAAAACATTGAAATTTTTTAAGATATTAAATACTAATTAGTTATAAACAAAAAGCTTACACTAAATTAAGCATAAATCACACGTCATATCTAATTTTGTTGTAAAAATTGACTTACACCACTTTCAAAATAAATGATCCATATATTGGAATACGTTCCTGGACGGTATGTTTTGTCAAATATATTTAATAAAAAATATATTACAGGATGATAATAAAGACTTTTTATGGTTACCATTTAAATGAGATAACAATACGTTTATTCGCACAATATCTCTGCATAATTATCCTTTTTCTTTTTTTTAGAAACCCTCATAGTACAATAGAGCTGCAAAAATATGTTCTGTATAATTTGTAAGTTTCTCTTCCCTTTTTTTTCATCTCTTCTTTTTTCTTTGTTTTTCTTTTTTCCCCTCCGTTTTTCAGAGTTGATAACTAAATTTTCTTGTATTGCAAACTCGCACGTTCGCGAATCCCGTTTATTTTTGTTACGTTCCTAACCGGACAGCAATTCAATTTTGACTTAATTTCTTTTTCCACGTACATTTGTAATATTCGTAAAACGAGTTTCTCTCATTTTATTTTATTTATTTTTTCTATTTTTTTCAGTTGCATACGTTTATTATTATTATTATAATATTATTTTGAAAAAATTGTATTTGAATATAAAATCAAATAAATTGTGTTTACGTGTGCTTGTGTGATAAGTGTGTGCGTGTGTGTGTGTGTGTGTGTGTGGACTGTAGAATTTATTATATCGCATCTATCCAGATTCATATCAAAGTTTTGATCTAAACTCGTGAAATCGCGAAGGCTTTCAAATATATCAGGTAAAATAAGTTAGAAACAGGGGAGCAAAGATCGGAAGAAAGTTTCATGATGGTAAGACGTATTAATAAAATACACCTCCGTTGTACTTCGATAAATCTTTCATGCTATTGTGTTGGTACCACTATCTCAAGATGAATATCGTGACCTCGGGAACACGATAACGTGATATCCAACTTAAATTAAACTTATATAATAGACTTAAGTTTTTTTGAATAATTCTTGAAAAATAATTAAACGACGTTGATCATTTAAGAATAATAAAAAGCAAAAGTAATTGTACATGTTGGGAAATAGAAATAATAATTCACTGAATTCTAAAAGGAAACACGTTATCTTTGTTATATTTATTATATCGAGTTGAAACAGAAATGTCTTTACGCTAGCACGATTTCTAAAGAAGTGAAGTAAAAGAAAGAAATGCAACTGCATGCAAACGCTTAAGGGGTTATACCTAATTAAAGTTTTCAAAAAATCGATTTTTATTTTTACATTTTTGAAATGTACACGTATTTGAGTATATTCTCTGAAAATTTCAAACCGATCCAATAAATATTTCTGGAGATATGCCCATATTTGGAAGGAAGTTTCAGAGCGTGGAACTTTCAATGCGTTTTTCCCAAAACGGTGTTTTCAAAGTTGGTAATAACGAAATCTCAAAAACGGTTCAATCGATCAATCTGAAATTTTAACACAATCTTCTTAGATATATTCTTTAGGGATTGGCCAAAGGAATACAATTTCTGATTATTATTTCTATTTTTTTAAACAATTTTTCGTGCAAAATTTTGGTCGTAAATTCAAATTTTGCTTACACAGTCACTACTTTATTAAAAATTTAAATTTTGACTATTCCTTCAATCAATTCCAAGATTCATCTATCCACTAAAAGAATCTGATCTATATTTAACTTGAAAATAATCTAAACCAGAGATATCATGATCACCGTCAAAAGCCTTTTTTGTGGAGGACCTTCGGGAGATCGTCTATAGGAGGAATATAAATCAATATTTTGACACGATTTAAGTGTCATTAGTAACTTCAAAGTAGACACTATCTGACTACTATTACTTGTATTTATAAAATAAAATCCTTCTCAATAAAAAATTATTATAAAAACGTTTTCCTTTAGCCTTGCAACTGCATATAACCCCTTAAGGTAGATAAAGATTAGAAGACTGTGTTTACATAGTTCAAATACGATCTCGTGTAGGTATTCTAGAAAATGTTAGATAAGTTTTGAATACGAGAGAACTTCAACGTTCAATCCAACAGTACAAAATAAAAATTGCATGTATGCGTATTCGCGTTAGTTTGTGTGCATGTGTGTGT
This sequence comes from Mischocyttarus mexicanus, assembly GCA_023678845.1. Lineage (NCBI taxonomy): Eukaryota > Metazoa > Arthropoda > Insecta > Hymenoptera > Vespidae > Mischocyttarus > Mischocyttarus mexicanus. The sequence continues at coordinate 140,736 of JACGTP010000081.1, forward strand.
TGCATATAAATTCAATAAATAATAAAAATTTGGAACAAATCGTTATTAATAATTGTTTGTCTCGTATTGCTATCGTTTCTCGTATATCTGGGCTACTCGAATATCAAATTCTCCAAATTTCGTATCATTTTATTCAATAAATGATAAAAAAGAAAAACCTGAAAGAAAATCTTTATTACATAAAAATAATATACCAAAAATCTATCTTTTTCTTTCAAAATATTGATCGAATAGTAAAACATTTAATCCCAGTAAAAAATTGTATACGTGTCCTGTGTTCGTAGGTGTGTGTATTCGATTTAGTTTTGTAAGAGTTTTTTAAGAGGAGAAGGTGGAAGAGGAGAGATATGTCAGTGTTTATCTCTGGTTCTTTTTTTTTTCTAAGCATGGGGGTTATATCTAAATATCCGAGATTTAGTTGGTGTTAATTAAGATTAATGAGTTGCTCAAGAAATCGAGACCAAGTTCCCACGTTCAGTAATTAGCAGTCTAGCGTTAGGTTCCTTCTATTATATAAGGTAGTCCAAGCTTGGTAAAGCAAAGTGTCGCGGAGAAAGAGAAGTCGGCCGCCGATCCTCCAGCCAACCTAGTCTTCCCTTTCCTAGTCTAGGTACTTGTTACTCAAAGAGATTTTCCTACCTTCCCTCGTTCCCGCCCTTCACCCCCTTTTCATCTTTGCGCTTACTCTCTCTCTCTCTTTCTGTCTCTTTCTCTTTCTCTCTTTATCTACACCCCTATCATCCTCTTTGCATTTCATCTCTTACCTTTGACATTCACTTTCTCTGCTTCTCTAAAATTTAAATACCTCGAGAGATATATTTTTTTCATTATTTTAATTTGTTCTTTTTGCGCGAGCGCTCGTTCGTTTTATTTATTTATTATTATTTTTCTTCTTGCTTTTTTTTTTTATTCGTGTTAGTTAACGAAGAAGAATATTTCAACTTTATACTCGTGGTACGATGCTAAAGAATAATTTAAGTGGGATATTTTTTAAATTGTTTTGGAATAATATTTGAACATCCTTTTTTTATGAGTAAATTTGAATTTGACGTTAAAGGGGTAAATTGCATCTAAGGAATATTCTTTTTGTAGAATCTTTGGATCAAATTATATTACTTAGAAATTCATCATTGAATAATTTCCTGAAATAGGTCATAAGCGAGTAGAGTATTTTTGGGTTTTGAAGATATTCCTCTTATATAGGATGATAAAATTGAGTATTCGTGTGGATATTGTATAATGATTACCTATTCGATTTTTTGATTGAAAATTATTTGTATAATATGTTTAACACGAAATCTATCACACCCGATTAACTATTGAAACAGGTTGAAAATTATAGTCAGCTTACTTTAGATGTACCTTTGTCCTTGTATCCAATCCTGCATATATCCATATCCATAACTGCATTGTATCCATACATGCACTAAACACACTCGGTTACATATGCATTTCACTTGCATAGGAAGAAAACACGCACATCCGTATACGCGACGCGAAATTAATTACGTACTTGTCTAATATCGTTAATACACCTTCCGATGCTCGAAGAAGACTAACAGTTATTATGAAAAATAGATACGAATACAATCGAAAGGTACCGAACATACACGAAGGTCAATAACAAATCTAACAAAGCGATTCTCTCCGACACCTGCTGAGGAGTGAGAGAGAGAGGAGTATGTAAACAAAACATTCAACGCTCACTTAAGCCAGTGATTGCTGGGGAATGTTTTTCTATGTGTATTTCATATATAACGAATTTCTTAGAATTTACCGAGAGATATAAACATCAGCTGATGCTTATTCCATATGACTTGGACTTACACATAGGCAAAGGTGTCTTCTCCTATCTTTCTTTCAATAGTTTGTCCCGCTGACCTACTTTTCTTACCAGTGACCTACTTTTCAACAGCTGTTTTCTATTTCAAATGATAGATTTTTATTGATTTCTTAATAGTTAGAGAATTAATAAGTAGATTTTAGTATAAAACGATTATATTTGAATAATTATTTGTAATTTGATTATATACATTATATATATACATTTTTTAATTAATATTTCGAGCTAGTAACGACATCACGTTCGTAGCATTTATCTAAAAACATATTAAATAAAAAGATATCGAAATTATTTTATATTCAAAGTAAGTTAAAAAGTATGTAATGTTTAAACTAATGTATATGTGTTAGTACAATCTAAAAAATAAGTAGAGTGCATTAGAGTAGTGGACCAATCTAAAATAATGGTTAAATTATCAAATAAAATGTATATTATATTCTAAAAGCTCGGAATATAAGTTCGATGTATGTCGTATTTGAAATCCACTGTTAGACTGGCTCGATAACATCTATGACAGTTTTATTGTCGAAAGTTGTTTACTTGATTATCGGAGGGGATAAATTCTATGTCTTTCAAATTGTATTCTCGTTAAACTAACACAACTTCTAAGAAATCTTATTCTATGCGCATGTGCGTGCCTACACGTCTAAAACTAACAGAAGATTTATCTGAAAAGAATGAAAGTCATTAAGAAATATTTTTAATAATAATTTCGCCCAGAAACATCCTGTTCGTACTATTTATCTAAAAACATATTAAATTAAAAGGTATCGAAATTCTTTTATATTTTGAATTACGTTAGAAAGAATTTAATGTTTAAACCAATGTATACGTATTAGAACATTCTTAAATATAAGAAGGGTGCATTAGAGTAGTAGAGATATGCTAAGTAATTGTTAAATTATTATAGAAAATGAATATTATAATTTAAATGTAATAAGTATAAGTTATGCGTACCTTCCTCCTCGAAATCTACCGTTAGACTGGCTCGAAGTAAACTATTAAAGTTTTTTTTTTAAAAGTTGTGTACATGATTATCGGAGGGGATTAATTCTATTTATTTCGAATATTATTCTCTTTAAACTAACACCACTTCTAAGAAATCTTATTCTATGCGCATGTAATAAAATAATTTCGATATATTTTTATTTAATATATTTTTAGATAAATGCCACGAATCGAATGTCGGTACTAGCCTGAAATATTAATTAAAGAACGTCTTAATAACTTTTATTCTTTTCAAATAAATCTTCTGTTAGATTTAGACACGTATGTGCACGCACATGCGCTTAGAATAAGATTTCGTATAAGTGGTATGAGTATAACGAGAATAATATTCGAAATAAATAGAATTAATCCCCTCCGATAATCAAGTAAACAACTTTCGACAATAAAACGGTCATAGATGATATCGAACCAGTCTAACAAAGGATTTCAAGGAGGAAGATAGGCCTAACTTATAGTTATTGCATTTAAATTATAATATTAATTTTCTATAATAATTTAATAATTATTTAGCATATGTCTATAACTCTAATGCACCCTTCTTCTATTTAAGATTGTTCTAACAAGTATACATCAGTTTAAACATTACATTCTTTCTAACGTAATTCAAAATATAAAATAATTTCGATATATTTTTATTTTATATATAATTAGTCTTATCAAAAACTTCAGAAACATCAAACAATTATTTTGTAATAATTTTTAATCGAATTTAATCAATATATACGTACATATACTTATTAATTATCTAAATATAAAGAAATAAAAATATAAATCAATCATTAGAAATAGATAGCAGCTGTTCAACAGTAAGTCACTGGTAAGAAAAATAGGTCAGCAATATAGAAGTAGGTCAGCAATATAAAAGTAGGTCAGCTGTACAACAACATAGTAATAATCCCATACGTATTGAATGTATTGAGAGAAAGATAGGCGAAGGTGTACGTCCGAGTCAAACGAGCTCAGTGAATTCTAGGAAATTCGTTATATATGAAATACTCATAGAAAAACATTCCTTAATTACCGGCTTAGTTGAGCGTTCAATGCTTTGTTTACGTTCGTTTGTCTCCGTCAATCTTCGGCCGGTGTCGGAGAAAATTGCCTCGTTAGATTTGTTATTGACCTTCGTGTATGTTCGGTACCTTCCGATTGTATTCGTATCTATTTTTCATAATAACTGTTAGTCTTCTTCGAACGTCGGAAGGTGTATTAACGATATTAGACAAGTACGTAATTAATTTCACGTCGCGTATACAGATGTGCGTGTTTTCTTCCTATGCAAGTGAAATGCATATGTGACCGAGTGTGTTTAGTGCATGTATGGATACAATGCAGTTATGGATATGGATATATGCAGGATTGGATACAAGGACAAAGGTACATCTAAAGTAAGCTGACCATAATTTTCAACCTTTTTTACCGTGCGTTAAAAGTGAATATTAAAATACGATGAGAGCATTGTGTTTTATTATGTTTGATTTTGTTAGAAACGATTTCCATTTTAAGTTATATTTTAAGTTCGATGTTAGTTTTATTGTTTTATTTTAAAAATAATCGATATCTCAGCTTTTAAAATACTTAGAAAGATGATTCTTTTTAAAGGTACTTTAATGTTTCTATTTGCCCTACACACATGTCAATGTAAGTTATAATGTGTCTTTCACTTCTTAAATTATTAACATGTCTTAGAATGCATGAAGCTATTTCTTGAGTACTTCTTGATGCAATAGTTTCATATTAAACGTACACGTGAACATTATCGTACTTAAAATTATGAATACCAAAATTTAGAAAGTACATATTTCGTTTATTAAAATTACTTTTATCACTGCTTTCGAACATTATCAATAATTAATATCTTAATTTAAGTATAATTGGGAGCTTAGGTCACATTCGAAGTAAACTGCTCACTTATTGAACTAACTCTGAAAACTTATGTGTCCAGAATGATCGTATCTACTCGGAATATAAGTAATTTCAAATGCTTTATTGATAGATAACTGAAAGTTGTACGTGTAAACACAAATAACCGAATATAATTGACAAATGGACTATAAGGGACAAAGACCCCTTTTGAAATAGATGGCTTATATATAATTGTTAGAAAAATTCTAAAAATTAAAAATATAATATAAAAAATATTAATATTAAAAAAATGTAATAAGAATTTATTTCAAAGTTCAATTAATCTCTCTCTCTTTCTCTCTCTTTCTCTCTCTTTCTCTTTCTCTCTCTTTCTCTTTCTCTCTTTTTTCAATCTATTATACCGTATTCGAAGAGTTTCCCAGCTTACGTCCGGCACGTAAGGAGAACTTAATCGAACTCCTCATTTCCCCTTCCCTGTTCAATCTCCTCGATCTCGGTGTGATTAATATTTTTTTGTCCTCTTATTCTTTCCTTTTTGCTTCTTCTTATCTTTTTATTTTTTATTAAAAATCCTGAATTCCACTATCTCTAAGAAGTACTATGAATTCCAACATGATTTATTCTTCTACTCAATTTCTTAGCGAAGAATGCACAAGAACATACCGAAGAATTCTTTTGAATAAAAAAAAAAATTATTCGATTAACCAATACTAACAATTCATAAAGATGATTGATATGCATTTACTTATATATATATGTATACATACACCCACATAAATCTATATATATGATAGTTGAATATCTCGAAAGATTTGTAAACTTTAAAAGGATAGATGAGAAATCGTTAGACGTGAAGAATATTTAACAATTTATCTTTTAGATACCTTTGCATCATCTTTCAACTTTTACATACACATAGATACATAGACACCACGTGAATAATTCGATCGCTATCAATGATCAAAATAAAATATGTCAGATTCAACATACTCAATTTCGAGACTAATGTAATTTCAATAACTTAATTAACAATTTTTCAGTATAGATTGCACGTACTACGATCAAACTTCATTTTAATTACTCCATTATATTTTCTCTTCTTTAATTTACATCTGATGTAAATACCATGTTAATTATGCTAATCACTAATAAAAGTAATTTTAATTTTCTATCATTTAATAGCAATCGAATAATTCAGGTAGCCTGTTGAAAATTCCTGACCCTTTATACGTACTTTGATATTTCTAACATATGCATACACATATATATTATGAAAATATAATATATGTATATATATTCACTTGAATTCTAGCCTAGTATACTGCAGTCTGCATACTCGCATATTTAATAAGGTCTTACTACCCCTGCTCTATAGTAGCAAATGCTAGCTAGCCTCCTTACCCTTCAACCTTCTCTTTAGTAACCCCTTTTGCATCCCTCGTTCTCTGAATTTTCTCCACTCTCTTCTCTTCTTCGATGACTAGGAAAGTATTCGGGTTACATGTAAAGCCAGTCTCTGCCTGAGGCTTTTCTAGAAAAGCAGAGTGGGGTAGAGAGAGAGAGAGAGAGAGAGAGAGAGAAAGATTCACTACTTTAATACTTACTTAGACTTACTTATACTTACTTGTTTACCTTGCATTTCCTAATATCGAAAAAGGAAATTTCTTCTCGTAGATTTGAATCGAAACTTTTTCCCACTCAGCGATATAAGATATGAAAACAAAAATTTACACAAAAAAATCAATATTAGCTATATAAGTTTTAGATACGAGGGTAGTAAACGAGATGGTTGACTTATATCAAAATAATGATATTTGTTAGGATTATTTTGAAAATATTTTCTAGATTTATTTATCTATGTTGTAGAAGAATATATGAGGAATGAGTTAAAGATGAGAATGAGTTTGAGAGTAAGGTATTTTTAATTTTATTTTTTAAGTAATAAAGAAGTGAAATATTTGTTAATTTCAGAGATGCAAATTGTATCTTTGTAGGACGATCAAATAATGTTGAAATATTTGCATATCACTTGAATCTTGAATTTGTTTTTTATTCTTCTTATCTTTCTATTCATTTCTTCATCATTTATTCTTCATTTTTTATCGAGAAAAATATTACAATAATTAGTATACATATACATATACATATACATATACATATAAATATACATATAAATATACATATATGTATTTACATTTGATAGTAATTTTATTTAGAATAAAATTTGTTTAAAGAAAAATATGAGGACTGTATTGAAATATTGGTAATTAATTGGAGATGAAACAATTTTTATTTTATTCTATATTTTGTTAGTAAATAAGTGAAATATTTGTTAATTTCATAGATGCAAATTGTATCTTTGTATTATTCTATATTTTGTTAGTAAAAAATTGAAATATTTGTTAATTTAATAAATGCAAGTTGTATCTTTGTAGGACAATCATCAAATAATGTTGCAATATTTGCATATCACTTGAATCTTGAATGAATTTTTTTTCTTCTTATCTTTCTATTCCTCTCCATCATCTATTCATTTTTTATCGAGAAAAATATTACAGAAATTAGTATACATATACATATACATATATAAATACATACATTGGTTAGTAGTCTTACCTGGACACGATCGTGGTACTCTGGTGGTAGCGTTCGTTAGTTGAAGTATGTTCAGGGTAGGAAGCCAGGTGAAGAGATAAAGTTGAAGAAGAAACCCTCGACCTCTTTATCTCTTTCTCTCTCTCTCTTCACTTCTCTTTTCAATTCTTTTTCTTTCTTTACCTTGTCTGGCTTTCTCGATGGGAAGAGAATACCGAGACAATGGGAAGAAAGAGGTGTTACTCTGTGACACATTCTTTTCTTCTCTCTGTCTTCCTTTCTCTCTTCTTTCTGTCTTTTCAGACAATTTTTATGCTAGCTGGTAGTTGAAGGGAAGAACCGTCGCCCTTGAAAGGGGATGATAAAAATGATAAGAATTCTTCACAGAGATGGATAGATACTTACTAGACTGATAGATAAATTAATCGACTTGTTTTTTACTAAATTTAATAATTCTCTGTTNCTGACTCGTGATAAAGAATTTGTTCCATAAACGAAAACCACGAGTCTTACACGTGTTGAAGAACATACAGCAAATATAATTGAATAGCTGAATACCACGGTGCTCGATCAACTTTCTCGTTTATTATGGCACGCCCAATTAGCAGATGTCGTGTAGGACAAGGGGTTAAAGGCAGAAATAGGACGACATAGGGTAAGATCACGATTTAACATGAAAGTTAGTAATAGTTTATCAATAATAGAGTCATGTACACATACTCTTTACTTTCTAGGACAAATATTCAATAATATATTCATATTAATTTCTTACCAAGCTATTATTAGTCGGTTAATATCTTGAAAATTCAATATTAAATATTAAATAAACTATTAGTCAAAAATGTTATTGTTAAATCTATATTAAAATAGTATATCTTGGAATATTAATTCAACCATTAACAAAACATTGATCATTCGTCATTATTTATTTAAACTGTGATAAAAGAATGTAACATTACAATCAATGGAAAAAAGTAAGTTATTTATTTATTTGTAATAATAAATTGTTCTGGTTAGTATATAAAAATCATAATCTATATCTTCTACTGAAATTATCTTCATTTTCGTTAATTTTAACCAGTATCTTTTCTCTTATCGTTAATATCACTAATACTTGTATTCATATTTTTTTATTTAATTCCTTTTAAGAGGTCTTCTTTTAAGAGAAACAACAAAATAGACAAACTATACCATTTCAACTTCAAATTGGGATTAAACAATTTCAAATTGAGACTAAACAATTGTTCAAACATATCAAATATAGACTACCAAATTGTTTAATCCTAATTTGAAATTGTTTCGTTCCAATTAGAAGTTGAAGTGGTATAGTATAATAAATCGTAATTCTTAAGCAATATATTGTGTCATAAACGTTCCTCGATAACGTAAAGCCAGAAGTTTTATTCCAATAGTACACTAAAAGTAGCTGATATCAATTTCTGATAAAAAAATTATCTTTTTCCAAGTACTGCTCTGTTATCGGTAGTATGATTCATACAAATCAATGACCAATTACGGTTCATTGACAAATTACGAAAAAAACCATTTATCTTCGAGGATAAGAAAATTGATTTTTTTTTGGTCCGTTTTGTAATTATATCGTATTAAAATTTTGTTTCTTCTTATTTGTCAATAGCTGTTTAGAATCTTCGTGCGACTTATATTGTTTACGTTTATCACTGCAAATGTCACTTTTAAACTACAAAAGTAAATAAATTTCAAGCAAGTTTAAAAATCGTAACTATTATTTTCTTTCATAATGAACAAAATAATAATAATTAATATCTATGGTTATATCGGATTGTTAATATCATTTTATGGATTTTACGCTGGAAATTATATGTTAACTTTATCATCGGATATCATTCAAAACTTAACAAATGTAAATATAAATATTCAACTTTTATTTTAACAAAAGATTTTTTTCTTATGTTTCTTTCTTTTCCCTATAATTATTTTTCTCGATTACGCGTTTACACGCGTGTTTGATTTTTTTAATCTCAACTATTTAATAATAAAAATAATAATAATAATAATAATATACAATGATCTTTGCAGAGACAACTATTCTTCGAAAATTCATCATGCTACCCGTTTTGTAGCGATACGAGTGATCTACCTATGAAAGTGGATTTGTATTTGTTTAATTGGACCAATCCAGAAGAGCTTAACGAACCAGGAAAAAAACCGAATTTTGTACAAGTCGGTCTTTATAGCTTTCTGTAAGTATTAAGTTATAAAAGAAAAATTTCATTCCCAGGAATTATTAGGTTGCCAAGTATGAAATGGAGCAAATTTCAATTCAATTACGTGCAATTTTTGCTTTGAAAATACAAGTTCTGTAGTACTGAACTGTTAGTACTTGGATGGGTGACCGCTTGGGAACACCGTGTGTTGTTAACTCTTTTTTTTTTTCCTTCAATCATCCATTTAGTGATCTGTGTGGACAAGCGCCGGATATATCCGGCGTACATTCGGCATACATGCGACAACCTGTGTGCATAATCTTACATAAGTTTTACTTATGCAATAATTAGAAGTATATACGTTGTATATATCTTACATAAGCGTCCTTAGAAGGATTCTTTTTGTGATTCGAAGATGGGTGTCCTGTTTTCGGACATTGCGAATACGCGGTGAACCAAAGATACCAATTCTTCTCTCTCTTTTTCATTTCTATATTTATTTCTAGGCCTATAACGGGTGCAACAGGTGTTAGGGTTCAAGATAAGTCAAATTTATCGTTAACGGCCACATCGCACTTAAACTACAAGTTCTCGTCAGTCTACCGCGAACCGTCGAGGAGCACGGATCGTAGCCGATCGGTCTCGTGATTGAAATACGACGCAAGTTATCGCGCTAAGTGGTGTGAAGTGTAAAGGAATAAGATATAATAATAAACATCGATAACTACTCTCGATTAACATGCCAGCCTCCCACGCAGGAGGCTGCAGTAACGGATTTAGAGGTAAATAATACCAAAACTAATTGTGACATAATTACAATGGAAACAAAAGTATACACAATGGGGAAAAAACGCGTTCGCTTGAATTCTATTACTAATATACCCGGGAAGAGGGAAAGGCAAAAAGAAAAGAAATACGAAGACTATGCCGAAGATGAAGTCCAAAGCGAAAAAGAGGAAAATTCTAGCCAATGGCGGTCAGAAATGCAGAAAAAAATTGAGGATCTTTCGGAGACCATAAAATATCTAATAAAAACAAACGAGGAATTAAAGACCGAGAACGAGAAACTAAAGAATATAGAGATAAAAAAAACGAGCTCCAAGCTCGCTACGAATATAATTGCTGAATCGAGCAGCATAAAATTAAACAAAACAAATGTAAAACTTACTAACCGATTTGCTCCGCTAAACCTCGAGGACGAGGCAGAAGCAAAACAACAACAAACAGAAGAAAAAAAACCATCCACCGCAACAATGAAACTATCGCGGCAAAGCACGCAAGAACGAACTGCGGAGAAAAAATATAAACTACCTCCGATAAACATCGTTGGAGAAAACTCAAAAACGATAACAACAGCTTTGAAAAAAGAGCTTAAAATAGAGGAATTCTTCGTGAGAAGCAACGGAGAGGAAAAATTGACGGTAAACGTATCCAGTCGCCATGACTACGATAAAGTCAAGGC